>CM021104.1:145385887-145453385 GCA_007115665.2 Sequoiadendron giganteum
GAAGTTGCTCCTTCTCTATTTCTGAAAAAGATTTTGTATGATATTATGTGCGTAATGTACCTTGTCACACGGTTTTTGATTGTCGAGATTATCAGTGCCCTTTGATCTCCAATAACTTCGGTTAGGGTTTTGACTTCTTTATTTCAAATGGATTTCTTTCTTGGTATATCCCTGACTTTGCATAATCTAGTCAAATTTCTAATTACTTCCTTCAAAATGATGTAGGGTTTGTCTAGAATCAAATTATCATCATTCAATCTACTCAAAATGAATTTAATGAGTTTCGCGTTTTCGAAATAGGGAAAATCATTCCAAATGTCCAAATTCTTGTGTTTGGCTTCTTTCACCCATTTCAATTCATTGGGTGATGACAAATTTCTTACAACTCTAATCTTCTCACTGTTGTATTCATCTAAATTGATTGACCCTTATATTTGTTCCATTTAGCCTTTCGTACAACCGCATGCTGAATTATATGGAAATTCCAAAAGCAATTGAAATAACTAAATGATTTCGAGATTCATCGATGAATTAACTTTACTCCTTCAAAATTTTGCTACTGAGTGCTCTCCTTCTTCTCTTCTTTGATGCAAAGTGACAAATGAGGGTTACAACTTATCTTTTATAGCTCACATAATTGTAATAAATTCCTTTTCCCTAGATATTCTAGATACTTTGTTTTCTCAAACAACGAGAGAAAATTCCTTTTGCGGACCTATGATTTCTTTGATTTTCCTTGTGAGTGTTTTCCAAAGCCTCTGTAGATCATTAATACACCTTTTGATAGTATTTTCATGATCCGGTACCAACTTACGAACAAGGGATAAAGGATTTTCTTGAAAAACTCCCCCTGGGCCAATGGCTTGAGATCAATTTCCAAAGGAATTACCGGAAGCAGGTTTTAGTGTAGAACCATTTCCAGCATCAAATTCGTTCTTCCTTACCCTTTTCTTCTTCATCTAATCTCTTATCTCATCCATAATATTTTTTCCTTTTTCTTTATCATTTGTTTGTGTATTTTTGTCTTTATATACTAGACCTTTTCTATCCACATTTTTATTTCTGCAAAATATTGCAATGTGACCGTATCTGTTGCAATTATAACACACAATATTTCCTTGTCTAGACCAATCATTCCATTGATTTCTTCTTGATCTACATTGATTAAAAATATGCCCAATTCTTCCATAGGTATAACATTCAACATTCCTTCTACTCACAGAGTAATTTGACACATTTTTGCATTCAATTTATTTATGACCAAACTTTTTGCAATTGAAACATTGACCAAAAAATGATGGATTAATTGATTTAATTTTACTTCTACATTGAGCAGCCATATGAAAAAAATTATTGCAAGAAAAATAATATCCATTAAACTTTTGAGCATTAGGTTGTCTTACCGGATACCTTCCATCTTTGTTCATCTGATTTCCTTGCCTAAAATTTCTTTGTCCAGATCTAGAAATTTCTCCTTTCTCATATCTAATACCTCAGTTGTCTTTAGCATTCTTCTATCCTTGAGTTAGCTCATCAAGCTTAACATAACTAATCTTAAACTTCTCCTTGTATTCATTTGTAGTAGTAAGTTCATGCTTGAGAATAATAGTCTATTTTTCAAGTTCTTCTTCATTGTTTCTGGATTGTTGCAATTCATTAGATCTTTCTTTTAAGGACTGAGAAAAATTATCCTCATTATTCTTCCTTTGTTCAATCTCCTTAGTCAGCTTCATCACCATAGATTCCATCTCATCTTTTAGAGTAGCATTGTCTCTGGAAAGATTTTCACATTCTTCAGTTATTTCCTTCAAGGTTTGATTTAGGTGAGCATCATCCATGTTTTCACTCTCTTTCTGATTAATCTGATCACATAGATCCTTCCTCTTTTCCATGGATTTAACAATTTGATCCTTCAATGTTTGAATGAATTTCTCAGCATCCCTAAGATTTGCTTTCAATTCCTAGACTTCTGCTTTAGACTAATCAAGATCATCAAGTGCCACCAAAAGCTGCTATTGAAGACTATCAGATTCCATTACATTCCAAGATCCACCTCAAGTTGCTAAACTTCTTCCAAGGAACTAGCTTTGATACCAATTGTTGGACTCAGGGGAATACTGAGATGGGGGGGTGAATCAATGTTTTGAAAATTTGAACTTTATTAATCTGATATTTAAACCATTTCAACATTAAGCCAAAGGAAAGATGCAAACACACAAAGTAATCATCCACAACACCATAGCACAAGGATTTTTATGTGGAAACCTTGTTAGGGGAAAAACCATGGTGGAGGTCAATCCACAATTTGAGTACTCAAATATAAGTTTTACAAAAGGGAATGCACTTGCATTTAGGCTCATTGCCTAGAGCTCACTGCTCAAAATAGAAAGGCTCACTGCCTTAAAATTTTTTTTAGATTAAAACCATTTGAAAGGTTGAACTAAAGTAGTAGCATCTACTTATGCCAGGTTACCGTTCCGATTAGGCTCATAGATAACATTCTGGACCTTCTGTTTGATTCTGCTCTTCGCTTTGCTCTGCTCTTCGCATTAAAAATAAAATTTCATACCACACATTAATATAGTTCACATTCCCCACATTCACTTCTTCAAAATGATACAACTAATCTCATATATATATATATATATATATATCCGCTACCAAGGATTTGATCATTCATATGTCGGCTTCATAAAACATAAAATAATTTCCAATTGTCGGTTAAATCCATAGCTAATTCTTTATGTGCACCACCCATAGTCAGTTATAGTATAGTGAGGACCCAAATAAACATGTTCAAACCCAAAATCATTTAACCAATTACTTCGTAAACATTTGTGATGGCTAATTTTGACAAGTCGACCTTCTAGCATAGATAACTAGAAAATTAGTGCACCAGACCTCCTAGATCGTACACCAGTAATTGTGTAGGCACAAAACTCTAGAATAAGGTGTTCTAGTTACCCAATGATCTTCCTTGAGATGCATAACATGAACTGACACTATAGGATTTGACCCCAGTTTCCGATGGCCTTTCATCAGAATCTCGACGAAACATTGTCGGCCGACCGACGATTAACAGAAGTCAACGTCATCGCTCAAATTTCGTCTACATCCTGATGGGCTGCAAAACATTGACCTCACGATGCATGCTCGTCAGAACCACGACTCCAACTTCATCGATCACGCGACAAACAGTGCCTGGATGACAGGAGGCATACCTTCGCCAAACCATCGGATTAACAACGTATGTTCATCGCCATTACGACACAAATTCAACATATTGGCAATATCATTGAGAGATCAATATTGTTATAGCGATCAAAATTGCTTGAGAAGATATTTCGGGAGGACTAGATTTTTGTCTCAGCGATAAATTTTCATCGTCGAGATACACATCTTGTCTCATCGACAAAGCATGAGGGAAGCATATCGACAAGACATATTATCGGAGTAAGTTCTGAAGGTCTACTCGAGCAACTATATGACGCCGATAAGATTACATCAGCAAGAGTCTTGGAGACATAATTTAGATTGAAATAGCAATGAAATAGGCAAGTCATTACGGTGAAACTTCGTCGGGTAGATTGCAAATTCGTCGGACGTTTTTGTGGTTCGTCGTATATTCAACGAGAAAGTGCGCTTTTTAAAAAAAAAACCTATTCGTTGAAAGATCAAGACTATTACAACGATCAATATTGCTTGAGAAGATATATCAGGAGGATTGGTTTTCTGTCTTAGCAATAAATTTTCATTAGCGAGATAGACATATTGTCTCACCGAGTAAAGCATATCGGCAAGACATATATCATCGGAGTAAGTTCTGAATGTCTACCCAAGCAGCTATATGATGCTGATAAGCTTACTTTGGCATGAGTCTTGGCGACATAATTTAGATTGAAATAGAGACAGAAGTTCATCGAACGAGCGACAAAATAGGCAAGTCATTACGGCGAAACTTCATCGGATACATTGCAAATTCATCGGATGCTTTTTGAGGATTGTCGTAAAATCGACGAGAAAGTGCACTTTTTAAAAAAAAACCTATTTGTTGAAATGTAGGTATATCGGTGAAAGTTGAAGACTATTATAGCGATCAAAATTGCGTGAGAAGATATATCGGGAGGACTGGGTTTCTGTCTCAGCGATAACTTTTCATTGGCGAGATACACATATTGTCTCATCGAGGGAAGCATATCGGCAAGACATATATCATCGGAGTAAGTTCTGAAGGTCTACCCGAGCAGCTATATGACGTCAATAAGATTACATCAACAGGAGTCTTGGCGACATAGTTTAGATTGAAATAGTGACAGACGGTGACGAAATAGGCAAGTCATTACGGCAAAAATTTGTCGGATACATTGCAAATTCGTCGGACATTTTATCGGTTCATCATAAATTCGACGAGAAAGTGCATTTTTTTTTTTAAACCTATTTGTTGAAAGATCAAGACTATTACAATGATTTGAGGCCTATTTGTAGCAGCAATAATGATAACTATTTTCTTAGCTGTCATACAAGCCATCTCCATCAACAGAGCTTTGAAACCAAATCCACACACAACACAATGTTCATAGTGAAAAGTTAGCACTTTCTTTCATCTTTGCAGATTGGTTTGATGCTTCAAACGATGCATTTCTTATATTGAAAAGTGCATTACTTACCTTTTTGAGCTTCTCTTTGTTTTGAGAGTAGTTTAATAATCTCTACTTAACAGGGCCAACCACATGAAGGTGGAAGCTCATTTGGCCCTTCCCCCCCCCCCACATCACTCTCAATTCCCCATACCCAATCATATAACATTAATCATTCATTCATCCATTAATAACATATAACATTCATTCATTATCCATTAATAACATATAACATTCATTCATTAACATATAACATTTTTTCATTAACATATAGATTCATTCATTAACATATTTCATTTTTTCAGTTTTTACATATTATCAAAAATATGGCTGTCATAATATGATTACAATCACTTTTTTTTTGTTTCTTTTTTGCAGCTAAAAAAAGCTGAAGTGGAGTATCGTTTTCAAAATCATTTGTCCCCCCTTGAGTTGTTTCGAGCTCTGCTCATGATCTTAATGTACGCCTAGTCGTGTACTCACAACCGTGTGGACACGTCTGCAAGGGGGGTCTGCTGCAATAGCAAAGAAATGTTAAATTGATATGTTTTATTATTATTGTTACACGTATTTCATTAATTAAAAGAACATTAGAGTGGTGCTCTTTACCTAATTGGGCCACATCATGTTCCTGATATTGTCTTATATCCTCATGCTCAACATGTTGAACACCATCTAAATCCTGATCTGGAGTTGAAACACGAAAGATTACATTAATTAATACACCAATTGCAATTAAAAATGTTTAAAAGAACATTAGAGTGGTCCTGCTTACCTGATGGAGCCGCATCATGTTCCTGATCTTGTCTAGCCTGATCATGCTCAACATGTTGATCATGCTTTACATGCTCTAAATTTGAAACACGAAAGGTTACATTCATTAATACACTAAATGCAATTAAAGATGTTTAATTGTATTAATCCATACTACGTTTTGTATAGCACATGAATACATCTAGTACTGGGATGCACACCATGGCCTTCATTGGTAGGTTGCGCTCCACCCTCACCAGGCTGCATTCCAATGTCATGTGTAGGATTATCATTGCTTATCTGTGTAAAAGAAATAGGCACATTGTTATGGTGGAAATTAATATTGAACATATTGCACAAGTATTCAATTTGGAATAAACTTTATTGAGTTTATTTACCTACGTGTTGGATGCAGTGGAAGATTGTGTTTGCCCAGTCGAGACTCTTAGCTATTCAGTTAGGGCTCCATAGCCTTGGTCAAAGGCAATCTTTAGGTCCTCTTGTGTGGGCACTCTATTGAAATCAAAGCCCTGCATTTTTGCATGCGATCATGAATTTTGCTTCTATGATGTGATAAAACCAAAATTGTCTGCAATTTATTATTTGGATGCAATATTTCATTTATTGATACTTACAAATCATGTGGCTACTTTCATATAACCACCAGAGCCAAGTTTGTGTTGCCCGTGTTTTTCTAGTCTTGCCTTTGTTGCCTTCGATGTGTCGGGAAACCTATGAAAAATTTGAAATACGTTAGATTATGTAAAAAGAAAGATTAATCAGTATATAATTAAATTGTTGATAGTATTACATACCTTCCTTGGCCCGGTAGTATCTTTCCTTTCTTCTTTTCAGCCTTCTCCTTTCCATCCGACACCAAGTCCTTCCACTCCCTTTCCGGAATCATGGGGGGACGCTCATACTTTTTGTTCTTCTCTAAATGTGACCTATATTGGTCCCTCACATACTTTAGATAGGTACCAGCTTTCTTAAGGACCTTGGTTCGGTTGAATGTTTTATCACCGAACAACACAACTAAACGGTTAATGAGCTCATCTTTTAAATCTTGATTTTGGGCATTCCACCGTGTACGTATGGTGGGCTCGAAGAGCTCCAATGAAATATTACTTAGATGTTTATAAAAAACATCATTTCCTGTAATTATAATGTAGGCAAATATTTCCATTTTGTAAATCAATATAATAGGGCGCTATCCCCACTGTTAGCACTTACTTAAAATAATAATAATAATAATTAAAACATTTTAAAGTACCTGGGACCTTCTCTATCTTTATGGGAAGGAAATTCTCAGTCACCACAAATGTGACCGGCAATGTTCCTGTACTAGTAATACGGGAAGATCTAGGAAATGCTGCTAAAACATCACCAGTAGTAGTGGCCTCTGCATCCACAAGTACTGACACATGTAGTGGCATGTGTTTACTTCTAGAGGGTGGACTACCGAATGCCTGCATGGTATGTGTTGCTGACATTTCAGATGACAATATAGGCACAGATGATGGGGTCGGATGATGTGTTGTATGCCCAGGAAGATCAGGATTGACACTTGTACCGTCCCCTACTTCTCGGGAAACACTTGCAGTTCCTTGATGACAGCCAACAACATGATCATGAGGACACAAAAAATCTTGTAAAAACAACACATATTTTAGTTCATGACATAAAATAGTACAAAATATAAAACCATGAATGAACTTATGTTATAATTAAAGATCTCATGATAGCTTACTTCCAAGTTTTGTGCTCTCTGAGACAATATTTTAACCCTTTCTCTTATCTTATCTGTTTGAGGCACTACAAATACCAACTGAAGGATTTCTTGATTGCATTTTTTTTGGGCCTTCCTCATCATATCCACAGGGTTTATGGAAAATGCGATGTCATCATCGCATAATAGTGACTGCACCTCCATATGGATACTCTCCTATACTACTAGTGCCTTTCCTTGATTAGCCAACTGCAACAAGAATATTAAAAACATTATCAAAATTAACCTAATAAACTCATGAAAAAAACATAATAATAAAACATTTTGCTCGTATCTAATTTGTACAATTGCAATGACGTAAACCTATCGGATAGAAGCGCCTGAAGATGGATCGCGATCTGTGCTCTAGGCCAGAGCCTTCCTCATATGATCAATGTCCTGTTGTGACAAAAAATAAATATAAAAAATATTACCGAAATGAAACCAATAGACTTACGAAAAAAAATATAATAATAAAATGGTATATTGGAGTCACTAATTGGAGGTTGGGTAAAATGGTATATATATAGTACATACCACCCCCATAGTAATTGTGTTTGTATCTAAGCGATTCAAATTGTAATTGATTAGCAAATGTTCCCCTGCAGTTATTGAGTTTATCACACATAGAATACACGATTTCCCTCTCACGCCTCAAATATACAATTGGGTTGCTTATTTGTTGACCCAGGTCGTGTACTATTTATAAACCTTGCAATATTCCCTGATGCTTTTGGCCTCCCATCAATGTACCTAGCCACTCCTTTATTTTGATCCTTATCTTTTAGTTGTATATAATTTGCTGATAGTGCATACCTACGCATACTTTGTGTATATCGAACCAGTTGCATCCAATCTTTGTAACTGTAATAGGGTCCAACATACTCCATCAACTCAGTAACTTTGTCATAACAGACTTTTATGCCATCCATGCAAAATAGGCCCAAACCATGTAATGACGATGGTGCTATGCGATATATCCTCTCGTTGACACAAAGATCAGTGTTTATTGGAGGAAGTTTCTTGGGTACCCATTGTTTCCGTAGATGTTTGTACCTCAAGGACACCTCAATGTCGCCTATGCTCTCATCATCATAAGAACATGACCCCCCTTTAGTAAGAAAAAATTCCATGCGTTTATGGAATTTTCTTCTAATCTTTTGACCTCTAGTTGATCTCCCTCTTTTAGACCTACTACATGTCTTGCTTTCCTCTTCTCTTCCTGAATTTCCCTCGCTTGAGGAAGACAAATTTGACAAATACCTATTTTGTGGTGCCTGCACTCATAAGGATGTTGGATGAAGTTCTTTCATGGTGATGTGATCCGAAGGTGACATTATGATTAATTTATCATTTCATCGCTAGAAATTGACAGGTTATAAGGTAATCAAGTCTTGATAGATTGCAAGTTATTGTTACTACCATCCAAATGTGTCCATCACAAATCAAATCTACTTAATGTCTTTGTGTAGCATCTTTGCAAGCATAAAGTAACTTCAAATGATAGTTTGGAGTTAGTTCTTTCTTCTTTCAACAAGTATTGTAGCTCATTTTTGGAGCTTTCAAGAAAAATATAGCATTGTAACTCATTTTCACGGACTTGTACTCAGCTGTATTTTTACCTTTCAATCAATAAAAGCAAGCTATTTTTCCTTCTCTCTTGTCTAAACTTAGCCATGAAACAAGACAACCATAAAAAAGGTAGAAAGGTTTGAAGAATGCAGTCATGATAATATTATATCAACCTTATTGGGTTCTTTGAAAGAAGAAGAAAACCATGAAGTTCCAAATCAATTTCTTGTACCACAAGAGCACCATAAGAGTAAGATGAAGGATATGATCAGACCAAAAGAGGAAAAAGGAAAAACCAATCTAAAGCTTTCAAGGGGATGTCCTATCAGGCATCTAACCAGGATGGAAACTAGTAATGCATCACAAGTCATTATTGCACCCAAGCATGAGGACTCTATCCTACTATCCTATCCATTTTAAGATAACATGAATGGTAAGTGGATTTGTGGATTTGTTTTCTCCATTTATGAGGCATTGCAATAGTTGGTTAAACATCTATCATTTCTCCATTTCCTCTTTGATGCTCACAAACATATGGAGCATTACAAGTTGCAAAGAAAGGGTAGCTACTTTCATGAACCAGTTAATGGTTTTATTTAGGTATTCCTTTCCTCAGTTAGTCTAGGTTAGGATAGTTTTTGTTTTAAGTGAATAAGTTTTGTTTGCACAGTTATTTTTTTTTGAGTCATTTGGTAGGTTGAATAAGGTCGGTAGGTGTTATGTGGTGGAGCTTTTATTTTCCTTCCCTTTGGGGTGGTTTTATCTTCATTATTTTTCTACTGGTCTGGTATTTGGGGGTTTTTCTTTCTGGCCATTGACTTGCTATCAGCGGTACTCAGTCACTTAAGTCATGTTTTATCCCTTTTGGCCGTCACTTCACCAACCCCTTTTACCTATCCTTTCGGTTTTGCATTTTGACTTATGCGTCCCTGTGGTTTTCAGCCTATTAACCTTTACAACGTAGCCTTTGAATTATTTTTTGACCCCGTGGGTTATTTCCTCGTTTGCCTAGTGGTCCCCTTTCTTTAAGGTAACTATTTTGCATGTGCAGATTTGTATTAGCCGACGGATGCAGGAACTGCGATCTTGACCATTCATCGCACACCTCGCAAGGTTTGTGCTTGCGTCACATAAAATGTTGCAAAGCTTGCGAGATGCTGCCACTTGTTGTGTAACTTGGTGGGGCCAATTTTTGAGTGTTGACTGATGGACGGGTGATGATGCTGATAGCTGTGTACTATCCGCTGCATCTGGGCCGTCCCTCGCTGACCTCGCGCAATTAAAACTTCAGTTTCAATAATGCTGCGAGGTACGCGATGTGTTGACGCGTGGGCGCTAGTGTTATCGATTAACGAATGAGGTGGGACCCGTTCCATGCTGATGTGGTACCTAATGGGCAATATTCTTGCTTGCTTGCTGATTGGAAGGAGGATGTGTCATTTTCAAACTACCGTTGACCAAATCTAGACCGTCCGTCTGGCCAACTGTATCTTTGATCAACGACATGTTTTCAAACAAACTGGTGTTGTACTATAGCCGTTCTATCTCGCGCGAGTGAATAGTAATGGTCAAGTTCGACTCGGCCTGTGTAATTAAATGCTAAATAACCAGTGGATTGCTATTTCAGTGTTGCATTCTGGTTTATAAGAATTCCTCGGTGTTTAGAAAAGTGGCTATTATCTCAGTTCTCCATTATTGCGACAGTTGATGCTTTGCAAAATAAATAGTAAGTGATACAAATGCCTTCTTTTGTAATTTCAGAATATATTAGCGTTGCCTATTGAATAATTGGCAATTGTGTCCTTTTCGATTCTTGTGAATTGTTAAGCGAAGTGGCTGTTAGAGCTTATATAGGTCATTGCTAGTGATTTGTGTGCATATAAAAAAGTTTTTTGTAATGACAGTCGAGAATAGGGTGTAATTGTTTGTTTTTCTTTAAGAAAACGCTAGTTCAAATCCCCTTTTGTTTAAAATATATGGCATCCAAGGCACGAACTATTGATCCCGAGGCTACGCCTAGGGGTTACTCACAAGATATTATTGATCTGTTGAAACCTTCTACGAGCAAGAAGCAAGAAGGAAGGATATTATTCTATGGACCCATGATTCATGAAGGTTTAATGGACAAACAATGTACAATCCATGATGCCAAATTGCTGTACATTGGTTGGCAGCTCTTTTCCAATTGGTTTGGAAATAGAAATTTGCCTATTCCTTTGTGTAATCCATGGAGACTAGACTTAGGTAAGCTGGTGGTACCGAATGTCTATGAAGATGTAGACTTATTAAAAGATATTGCTGCAAGGTACGATCCTGTGACTCGAATTGTTAGAACACATCTTGGCAAGCCTATGATTAAAGTAACTAGAGAGGAAATTGTAGAGATTTTTGGCTTACATGAATGGAGCCAGGATATGATTCCCATCAAATTGGAGGTCTTTAGGGAAGAATACAGAAACACTAAGGGTTTGATAAGGACATCCCTTTTGATACCCCATTTGGATATGTCAAGAAGAGGGAAGAATCATAAAAAGGTTGTTATTGGCAAGAATGAGCGTGAACCTTTCCCGGTAGACTACTTCGCCCCTCATTTCAAGAAGACCATCTATGCACTATGTCAAATTTTGGGGATTGACCTAAAGAACACTATGCCTATAGAGATAATGTATATGGATGTCAACCTCCAACACCCTAGTTATAATGTGGTATATGACTTTGCCACTTACCTTGCAGAGAACATAGATTCTGGCTTAGCAGCTTTGAAGCTGGGAAAGAATTGGGTAAAATTTAGATGGTTTTCACTATTGATTCATATGTTTTTATATAGGGGTCAGAAGGTACTTGAAAAAGATATGGAGTTGAAGAAGATGGAAGGAGATATTGAAATGCCTGTCCAATATTGGACTAGGGTCTTAGACAAAAATGATCATAAGTTTGATTATGTCACCTTTCATAATATTTTTGGATCTAAGTTAAGGAAGGATTTATTTGTTGATCCACCCAGGATTCCAAAAGAAATTCACAACTTTCTAAGACCTATGGAGAGGAGGCCTAAGCTGAATCTAACACACAATTGGGGTGATATTATCCCCAATCACAATACTACAATCTTCAGGGTCTTTGGTACCAATGCCATCTTGTCTGTCCTACCTAAAGAAGTTCCTCTTAGACTTGGTTTTGTAGAGATTATGAGGCAATTGGGAGCATCTCAAGATTTCCATTTGCCTACTGAACACAAGAAAGGAACCTTTTTCCCTGAATATACAGCTTTTGCAGATTTTTTTATGATAAAGGGAGGGTGGAGAAATTTACACTTGTTACTCAAGCCATATAGATTGAATACTGTATGCCCTAGGAATTATGATCCTGAGGGTTTTATCTCCCAAATGAAGGCTAGAAATCAGAGTGGAACCTTTGTTCACAATTTCTACTATCCTTAAGATATCATTAAGAATATTTTGATGAGGACTTACAGGATGAGAGAAAGGCAATGTACATTGCCTATTCAAAAATGGTAAGAAGTAAACAGGAGAAAATACCTGGTTTTGATCTTGTACCTGATGCTAAAGATGAGCTCAACAGGGCAATTTATGTTCTTGATAATTTTGAGAGCATAGTAGGAGTCTTGAAGGAGGAAAGGATTGTAGAAGGAAAGGGAAAGTCACATGTTACTGAGCAGCACCCTGAGATAAGAATCGAAGAAAGGCCTACCTACCAGCCTCAAGGGAAAATAAAAGTGTTTTCAAGAAGGAAGAGAAATAGGACAGAGGAAGTTATGATGAGTGGTGCATCATCCATCCTAAGGAAATCAATATATGGTATTATTGATCTGGATTCACCTTCGAAAAGTTCTGAACAGATTAACACATCATCCCCAAAGAGGCCTAGAACTGATAGTATGGGGGATGTTGGCCAGAAAGGTAATGATGAGGAGGATATTATTGTAACTCCAGATGAAATAAATCCAGAAATGTCACTAGATCTGACTGACATTGCAATGAGTTCAGGAGCCATCACCCTAAGATTGGGGAAGGATGAGATTAAAGGAATTAAAAGTAGTGATGATTTGAGAATGGAAGCCTGCAAAGAATTCATGATGGATGACTCTTTTATCCATACCCGTGCTTTTGAATATTTTGTATGGAGAGCTCATCTCTCATCTTATACTGAGCAGGTAGCACATGAGAGAAGTTTGCACCCAGAGCTTCTAGAGCAAGTAATTTAGTCAAAGGTCAAAGTACAATTGAAGGAGAGGTTTAAGGAAATCACACCAGAATAGGGCAGAATATTGGTTCAAAAGTGTGGGATATTGTTGATGTTGTAGTATTTGATACATTAAGAAGGGAAAATTAACCACTTCTTGAAACAGAGGAGGAGACAGAATTAGCACTTAAAGGATCAACTTTCAGTGAAGAGTGGGATTCTCTGGCAATATGGTCACTATCTACAGGGTCTCGAAAACCTATTGTCGCTGAAACATCCGATTTTAGTGGTCATTTGATTGTGAAGAGAGTTGTTGATACCCCTGTCTTGGAGGCTGTTGACATGGTTGTGAATGTTGCCAAATTTACTAGGGCAACCGTGGAGGATTTAACTAAAAACTGAGATACTCTGAGGAACCAGTATAATTACATTATTATTGAGTATAATAAGAGTCAGCAAAGGGTGGCAGAATTGGAAATAGAAATGGCCTTATTAAGGCAACAAATGGAAATCTTGAGATCCCAAAAGCAGGTTAGCTCTAGCCAAATTATTGCTGACCCACCAATTGATCAACCCCAACCTCCTGCACAGGTTCAATCTTGGGCTATGGTCCCGTATAATATGGGACAAGTCCCTATTGCAATTGAGAATTCCAGTACGTTGAGCGAAGATCCTTCTAGGGAAAAGTTACTCCAGCAGGTTGAAGAATATAAGGAGATGGTAAATCAAATCCGGGATGCAACAAGAAGGAATAATTCAGAAATTGTTGATACTGTGTTAAGGCATCTACATAAATGAGTCCAGAGTAAGTTGAATGGTGTTCATGTGAATTATGCCTTGATGCTGCAAGCACTTGAATTGTTTCCAAGGGACAGAGAATTGGCTATCCCTTTGCTAAATAGATGGGGCCCTAGAATGGAAAAATTGAAATTTATGGCAATTGGAGCAAAGCAGCATGGGAATAAGTATCCTATAGTCATGACAACATATCAATTTGTTAAGACTATTGTTGAGCAAAAATTCCAGGGGTCTGCTACTCCTATGGAGTCCAAAATCAAAGCATCGAAGGATATTTATGATAGAAAAGATTTGACTCCACTACCTCATATTTTGCATAGTCAGGATAGTGTCAAGCCTTTGCAGGAGTGGAAGGAGCAAATGAATAATATAATGACTGCCCAAACTCATGAGATATGCAAAAATATTGATATTCACATGTTGGAGAACACTTTAGAGAAGTTATCACTTGTCATTAGTTTCCTGAAGAATTTTGACAAGACAACCATGTCATTAATGATAAAGTATGTACCTTATCAAAAAATGGTGGACCGGGTGGTGGCTTTCAATTGGCCATCGGAGGAAGATTTTGAGTCATGGAAAAAGATGTTTATTGATGAACTTGAATTATAAATAATGGGGATGAGAGTTGCAAGTTGGTCATGTAAAATACAGGTCTAGCCTATGGTATTATATTTTGAAATGCATTCTCTTCTCGGATTCAGGTTCAAATTACGCAAATAAAATCAGCACATGGAGCGGTTAAAAAATGCTTTGGTGTCAGGGAATCAATACTTGGAACCATGCTTTCCTTTCCTCCGTAACAAATTAATCATCATTTTGTTTTAAGCTTTTCTTCTCTTACCAAGCAAATGATGTAAAGATAACTGATTAGGAATTAGCGGTCCAGTAAAAAATGGACATGTGTATCCTCTGGCCTAAAGCTTGTTTGCTCCCTTGTTTTTATAAAAGGGAATTCTGGGTCAAGGAATAGGTCTATTGAAATTACTTAAGATATGTAAGAGAAGAATCAAGTAGAGAGAGAGAAAAGAATATGTCCAGTTTTTTGAAGCTTTGAGTCTGTTTGGGAACTTAGTAAATCATGGGGTTTTGGAGCATACTTATGCAAATCTTGTGATTGTTTTGAGTCTATTTTCTCTCCTATTGTAATAATTTGCATGAATTTTTAATGAAAAGTCTATCAAAGATGATGTTCGTTAAATTTCATTTGTCATTTCCTGTGGATTATGTTCGACTATAGCTCTGGTTCAATGGACCTGTTAAATGCTTCAATTGTTCACTAAGTTCATGCAAATTAGCACATAGGATTTGCTAAAGAGTAATAGATTCATGTATTGATGAATGGATGGTAATGCCTTACATACAAATCATAGATGCTCTAGATCAAAGTTACCCTGTAGTTCAGTTTCCAGTTTGACTCTGTGCTTTAGGATATGGCACTGGTACTCTGACTGCTTATTGTTCTTGTATTTTTTGTTATAGCTTTAGGCAATTTCACTTGAATATTTCATAAAAACACACTTAGGTGTTATTTCAATTCCTTGTTAAATAAGAGTTGAATTCTCCTGAGAAATAGCCAATTTCTTGAAGGATTATCTTGTTTAAACTTAGACTGGAATTTATCTGTTGTTTATCCACGTATGAACAAATAATTCTCATCATGAATGACAATATATTTTAGGGATACCCTCCTGGATCTTATAGAGTCCGAAGTGTAGGAGAGATAACAGTTTTGTTGCATTTTTCTTGTTAAGTTGGCATAGTGCCTTCAGGACTTTTAAAATTGAGTATGGCAAGCTCATAGAAGCTTCTGTAGGTTCTACTTGGGTTGTAAAAAATTCCAACATTATGCACTATTTTGGATGAGTTACAACATTATGCAAGACTATTTCTCAAGTCTTGTCAAGTTCCAAGAGTCGACACCATGCCCAATGGATAAGTTTAGGCAACTGGTGAGGATGTTTAGCAGGCAAACATATAGAAGATGTCACCAATTTTTTTACCTAATTTAGCTTCTAACTCAATCAAGTAAAGTTGGGATAGTTTTTGCAAAAATAAAGATAAAGGTACATATTCAATTCTACTAAGTTCCATTCATATACACAAAAGTATTATCAAATGAATTGCAGTTCATTATGCAAATGTATACAAGAGAAAGATTGCACAAAATTTTCACAAATGTCTTGTATTGATAATTACAAATGTATGGTGTCCCACACAAGTTGTGGGAATAACTATTTCAATACAATATAAGACATAAACTATACATTTAAAGAAATAGAAAGGAAAGAGCATATGGAAAGAGTAGGGATCCGTCATTGCCTAAATGATGAACCCCAAAGTTGAGCTGTTGCCTAAATGATACACCCCAAAGTTGAACTATTGCATCATTGGAAAAGTATGATCAAATTCATCTATTATGAATAATTGGTCTATGTGCCTCTAGTAATCACTATAAAAATGTGAAAGACAAAGCTATTTTATTTTTTCTGTCTTATCTTATACCATTTTACGAGAATGGGGGGCCCAATGTGCGAGAAGATCTTTGGAAACTAGGCATGAAAATTGCAAGTTAAAGAGAATGGGGGTGCCAAACTTACAGTACTCATTGTCCCTTGGTCGTCGATTTTCCCTGAGTGCCCTCAACCTGGTCCTCGGCGCTGGTATTGACCTTGTTTTAGCTCCAAACTCTTCGTCGGCGCTGGTATTGACCTTGTTTTCACTCCTCCAAAGTCTTCCTCAGTGCTGGTATTGACCTTTCACTTGTCCAATTTGATGAGCTACAACCTGCTTTAATTAGGTTTTAGAGTATGTTAATTAAATTTTAAAAAATTATGGCGCCATTTAGAGTAGTGAATATAAAGCAAGCAAAGCCTATTATGGTGCCATTTAGAGTAGTGAATATAAAGTAAGCCAAGCCTATTATAGTCATGAGGGAAATAATAAAACTCCTAGGATACTTTGTGAAACCATTTTCCTTGGTTAAAGGGAGGCCATAAAATATACCTTTGGATTTTTTCAATCTTCAAATATGAGGATTTGCAAGGTTCTTAGCAACATGAGTAATGGAAATGTGTGCAACAAGAATTTTTGAACACACATGGAATCTCCTTGCCAAAGAAAGGGGCTTCATAATTTAATATGATAATTTTTCTCAGCTCTAGAATCAACTTTTAAATCTTCTCCTAATAGGGCCAAAATCACATCTTCTTGTGTTTGAGAAGTCACCAGCACTGAACATAACCGTCAAGCAACTTTTCATCAAGATTATAACATCACCGTCGATTTTGAGCACGTGCATCTCGGAGCCGCTTTAGTAACCTGTCATATAATGTACTAAAACTCGACATAAATATTAAAGCACTTTGATTAATAGTAATGTTATAATATTAATATATTATATAACAATATTATATTACATTATATGAATTATAATGATATATTTGATATATTAAGATTATATATAATCTATATATAGATTAATAGTAATTATATTAGATTATTAATATTATTGGTATATTATTAATAATATTAATATTGTATTAGATTAATAATAATTATAATATTGTTAAATGATTAATTATATTACAAATGAACGCTGCTTTCAAATTCTTAGCTTTGAATGAATGGTTGAAGCACCAATGTTGAATGTTGCAACTCTAGTAGGCATGAATAGAAGTAGAGGAGATTGTTTAGGAGAAGAATTTTTTCTAGTGCTAGGTTATGTGTTAGGTTATATAGGGTTAGGTTATATAGTGTTTGAGCCTAGCCTCAAACACTACAATTAGGGTTAGGTTATGTGTTTTCTTTAGGGTAAGGTTTGGGATTAGGTTTATGGTTATGATTAGAGTTTAGGGTAATCCAAATCATAACCTAACCCTTTCTCTTGAAACCTTAACCTTGACCCTAACCCTCACCTTTATCCTATCTTTGTAACCCTAACCACAACCAAAACTCTAACCCCAACCCTAACCCTAATTACCTAACCCTAAATATTATTTATTTTATTAATTAGTTGCATTCGCTCTAATAACCCTAAACCTATCCCTAAACTTAACCCTAGCCCTATCCCTGGCCCTAATCCTAACCCCAAATCTAAGCCAAATATAAAAGCAACCCTTAATCATAATTACAATAACCCTAAAAATTCATTCTAGATATAACCCTAATACTATAATCCCTAATTGTAATACTAAACCCTAACCCTAATTTCATATCTAATCCCAACCATAACCAAAACTCTAAATCTAACCCTAACCATAAAACATAAACCCTAATCTAACCCTAATCCTAACATTATTTTCCTAACCCTAACCCTAACTCTAAACCTAACACTAACCCGAACACTAAATCCTAACCCTAATTAAATACCCAATCATAACCCTAAATTGTAACATCATCCTTTGAATTGGATACTACATCAAAAATTATGTGTTACAATCATTGCTTCCATTGTTGGCATTTTTACATTGGGATGCATATATTTTTAAAATCAACAAAATCTTTTAATGTCTTGCCAAAATTAATATTATTAATTGTAATATGAAACTTATAAACATGTATCCAATTTAGAACATAAATAAGAAATATATGGTATTAGTTTCTTCAAAAAACAAAGTGATGTGGACTAGAAGGACTATAAGGATTATAATGATTTTAGAATATACACATAATGGATTTGTTGAAAAGGTTTTAGAAACTTTCAAACAAATGCAATTGGTAGATGCAAAGAAAAATTCCACAACCTGATGGAACTTCAGTAAATTGAAGCTGGGGTTAGAGGGTTTCTAAATTACTTAGGGTAACCTTTAGTATGGATCGGTCAAAACCCTCTTGTTATGTTTTAACGGTGACCTGTTGCCACGGTGGACTGGTCACTTAAGTGAGGTTTCATCCCTCTCGGGTTGTGCTTAACCGGCCCTATTTCACCTGATTTGCCGATCTTTTGGCATAATGGCCTAGGTATTACACCACCAAAAATTTCAATGCGGGCCCCACTTAAATGTTCCATCTGAGGGCTGATGAGCCGTCCGATCACAGAACTCGATTTTGACCGCTTCTCGTAGACCTCACAGGTTTGTTTGCTAGCGTCATCAAAGTAGTGCGAGATTTGCGAGATATGGCCACGTGGCATGAATGGATGAATGGGTTTTCTTCCCAAGGTGTTCAATATGACAGGGGGCGTCTTTTCACCGATAATAGCCATCCCCACTTAAATGTTCCATTTGAGGGTTGATGAGTCATCCGATCATAGAATTTGATCTTGACTACTTCTCGCAGACCTCATAAGTTTGTCTGCTGGCGTCATCAAAGTAGTGCGAGGTTCGCGAGATATGGCCACGTGGTGTGAATGGATGAATGGGTTTTCTTCTCGAGGTGTTTGATATGACAAGGGGGTGTCTTTTCACTGGTAATAGCCATCAATAACGGGGTAATCATGATCTCTCGCACACCTCGCACAGGCAGAGTAAATATCCAAGAGAGTGTTGTGAGGTTCGCGAGGGAGTGACACGTGGCTTTTCTTTTCATGCCTGTGGGATTATATGGGACCCATTGTGCGGTCTGGGTCTATTCTTCTGCGGGTTTTTGATTGGATATGTTTTCTGAAGGCGTCAATGTGGATTGTCAACATCCATTGACTTGATCTCCACCCTCCATTTGTTAAAGTGCCTCCCGAATCGGCAGCTCATTTATAGGGAAGAAGTGTGTGAGTTGCCCGTGTGGCATGTATTACTTGGCTGTTGCTCATGTCATTAATGATACAGGTTTCTTTTCTCCTGAGGATCTCCACCTGATTTCCTCCTGCGTGTGAATAGTGCCATCCTGTTGAGGGTATTCATAGTTATCCGGATCATTAAATATGCAAGTGCTTGAATCACCTTCAAGTAATTGTACCCTGCATACTGGCTTGCTCTATAAATGCTAACTGAATTGTATGTAATCATCATTGCATTCTCTTGTGTCTACGTGCAGTAAGGTTTTTCTTTTGTTTGTGGCTGCGCTTTGTTTCTATCATGAGTAAATCAATTAAGCGAAGGAGTGAGAGGCTGGCTTCACCAGTCATGAAGAAATCCGATTCTCCCATGTCTCGCAAGGATATTATTAGGAACACTGGGAAGAGGCCAGTACATTGTTCGTCCCCGATAATCATCTCGGATTCTGATGAATCTGAGACTGATTCTAATTATCGGTACTATTTGGCTTCCCTGGCCGATCTTATGGGAGTGGATGAGGAGGTTCTGGCAATTGAGCTAGTGTTTGCATTAGCACCAGGTCTAGTTGTTCAGGAATGTGCTTGCAAGGTTGGTAAAGAGGAGGTGGTGCCATTGCTATCGTAGGCTTGAACTCAGAGCAGTTGCTTGTATCGGGGTCGTGTTGCTTCTTCATGATTACTGGCAATGGGTCCGTTGGACATGTATTCTCTTCTCTTGTTATTCTATCAAGTGGATGTGGATGTGGATATGGACGTGCACGTGCTTTGAACGAAATTTTGTTTTTCGACTAGTTATTTCATAACCATTTTGATTCCTTTGTTCATGCATGGTATCATTATGACAAGGAATGTAAATTTGAATTTCATTTTGGTGCTGAAATTCAATTTGGTGTCACAATGTAGCCTAATTCTTGTTGCTCTCCTATTCTATAAAGGAGATTTCATGGCTCATTATGAAGGGTCAAAAAAATTTTGTAATCCGACGCTTGGAAGTTATATAGTCCTCTTTATTTTTAAAGTGTTATGAACATTTTATTTCAGGAAGTCATCCTGGGGTTAGGTTTATATAAAGATTAGTGTGATATGCTTTTTTAATTACTTATATCAAAAGAATCTATAAAATTAAGATGGTTTACTCTCCTGGGTGTGTGCCATGGATTATGAATAGCTTTATCAAAGATTCATTTGTTCAGTTTCAATAGTTAATTGAAAATGTGATTCATTTTCTTGCTTTAACTCAAAGAGTTAATAAAATGCTTGAAAAATAAGTTACATGTTCATGGTTGTATATACTCAGGATGCTTGAAGAAGTACTATCTTAATATGCTAAAATATCTCATGATAGTAATGCTATATGAGATGGGTTCATCGTATAAGGATTTTTTTTCTGTATGACTCTATTGCCCTATGGATGAAGCACTGGATAATGTTTGTGTCATTTTATTAGTTCAAGATTGTAGGTTCTAAGCAAGGATAACTAGATACTGAACATAAAACACTTGAATACAACCTTGTCCTCCTCAGGGAGGTATTGTAACAAATAAGTGGGTCAGTTCCATTGCTCTTTGGTACTGGTAGTCATTCTCTAGTCTGCCAAAACCTTGAGATGATCACTATCCCTTTGAGTGTGTAGGAATTGTAATATGTACACAGGAAGTGTTCTTACCAATCATGAGACATTCATGTGAACACGTTTAGGTTTACCCACCTTGGTCCTACAGAGCCAAAAGTGTAGGAGAAGTCAGTCCTTTACTGACTCTCGTTAGTTGGCCATTAGTGGTTGTAGTTGTCCTCGATAGGGGTTGGCTACCTCTTAGATATCTGCAACATCTACATGGATTGTATTTTAAACACCAACACAACCTTCACCAAAATCCTTATTGGTTTTCTTAATATGGGAGATTTGGACAAGGTATAGACATCCATCAAAGCATAATATGAAGATGATTTTTTTCAAATGTTGTGGTTGTAGACGCCCTTTTAAAATTTATACAGAATGTGGAAGGATAGAAAAATCTTGTGAACTATTTGACAAAATGTCTCAAAGAATTGTAATCTCTTAATTTATTTTAGTGTCTATTTTGTTATACCCCATGTCCCAAATTGGGTATAACACAATAGACACTAAAACAAATTGATAGATTGTTATGAGGGCAGTGATGAGACTTTTCTAATTAGAGTGTATTCCATGAGATTACAATTATTCGAGGCATTGTGTCAAATAGTTCATGAGCTTTGTCTATCCTCCCACATTTTGCATAGATTTCAAAAGGGCATCTACAACCACAAGATTTGAGAAAATTCATCTTCATATTATGTTTTCCTTATGATTGGTTGACTCTTATACTAAATTAATATGTTCAATTTATGTTTCCTACTTGATCTAACTATCCACAAATGGAAATTTAACAGTGGAAAGATATGATCCTACTTTGGTATAAATTGTATATGCAATATCAAGGTATGAATTAATATGTTCAATTAAGAGATGTTAAATGAAATGAATAAAACTAATGTAATGTAAATAAGGGAGACCAGTGCCTTATTGGGTAAAACGGAGTCAAATGAAAGCCTTTAATGAATGGTTTCTATCTAGCAGGTCCTCTAATTGTTTGGCATATAACTATGAGTTTACAACTGGTATAAACATGCAAGAGTGTAAATGATAAACCCTAGTTGAGGTAGAATATCAAATCTAATAATCTGATTCTTCTTAATGATCCAAATGGCATTCCCAGATTACTGTAATTTATTGAAAGGAATTTTAATTCTTCTTTAAAGAATCCAATAAACCAAATCACACAAAAATAACAAATGTGTATTGATGAATAGAATATATACTTGATACTTCAATTTAAACAACCAAGAAACATCAGATTGGAGACAATCAAATTATCGCAAGAATCCAACAAACAATTGATACCAGAATGAAGCCACTAAATCAACAGTCTTTCATTATCTCCTTCAAAGTTCATACATGCAACATAGTCTCCTTGAATGTCATCATTTTTGAAAATTTAATGCTTACAACAGTCTATCCTATTCTAATTCTATCTTCTACCCCTTAAATTTATCCAACAACGGATACTTATACATCAGTTTGCAAAAGGACGTGCCTTTTCAAAAAGGTTTAAAGCATAAAAGGTTTAACAAATCCACTATTAACTAATTTATCTTGAGCCACAAATGGACTGCAGACATATGCTCTGTATAATCCTGGCGCTCATGAGTGTCGGAATCTCCCAATGCATCATGGATCACAATCTCCATCATTATTATTTGCTCATTTTTCTCACATGCTGCATCCAATATCACATCTTTTGCAGTGGCTATCTCCAACATCCCTTGGAGTATTGTTTCGCACTCACTTTTCCATGTAGTCGCTTCCTTCATTTTCCCTTCATCATCACATAACTTGGTGAATCTATCTTTGGCAGCCTCTGTCAATTCTTGCATATCCCCTTGTAACTCCACATAGAAATCCCTGTGCCTATCCATAATACAATTGGCATATTTTTCAATCTCTTCATTACTAGTATTATCCTCCTCCAATTCCTCAATTCTTTTCTGAATTCTGCTATCCACTCTCTTGTGTTCCTTTATTGCATCTACGTACTGTGAATGTTTTCCCCAGAGTTTATTTAACCAAGTGGTTAAAACAACCTTCCTTTTTATTATTATTGTAGCAAATGCATCCATTCTCCCTTGAGAGTATGCAGTTGACCCTTCCCAATGGTCTTTTTTCTATGAACTCTCACCTTGAGTGAGCATCCTTGTTAGTTCTATTACACCACCTACCAAGTCTTTCAAGCATTCATTCTCTCTCAACATCCTCTCATTATTGGTTTTGTACATCTCCCTTTCCCTTATCAATGCTTGGATTTGGGCTTTATTCAACTTGGCTATATTTATCCCAATATCAACAGTCGCTACAGGATCAACCTCCCCAGCCTTTAGGTTCATGACATGTCCAAATGCCTTTTCAGTATCAATAACAATTGATTTCTTGTGAGGAGGATACAAGGCCCAAATCATCAATGTTTCATCATCAGGATTGTATCTTGATCCTGTGTATACCTCCATCACCTTCTTTATACTGAGCTTGTGGGTAGCATTGTTATCTTTTAAGAAACTATCAAAAACTAATGCAAAATTCATATCCAAACCTGGAAAAATCATAACACCTACCTTTTCAAGCAGCTCCCTCCCCTTTTCAGGGGTCATGTCAATCATCTCTTTGTCCACTTCATCCTTTAAGCTTTTTAATAGTTGATCCTCATTCCTTGGAGTGACATTGTCAACCTGTCCCCTTATCTCTTTCCCTTTTTGTTTATATAAAAATGTCTTAAACTCCGAGGTCTTTATAAATTCATCATCTAATATGAAAGACCTATAGTCTTCATGTCTTGTATCTACATCCATGGTTTCCTCAACGTCTATTTCTCTGGAAACATAGGCATACTCCTGAGTCTTCATTCTTGAAACTTTCCTAGATGAGCTTTGTGGCCTGTCTATTTCTGAAATCCCCTTAATGGAGGATAACAACTCAACATCCACCAACTCTTGATTATGTTTTTCAATCATAATTTCAGCTTCCTCTGCCTCCAGGTTTCTGATTATGTCATCAGATTTAAAGGGCACATGATGGTACCCTCTGAGATTTACTTTTTGTCTGGCATAGTGGATAGACCCTTCTGGATCAAAGTTCTTTCTCACTGGTGCTCTGCTCATGTTGTAGTGCAATAATTTGTCCAGAATCAGATCATAACCTTCCTTGGCTAATACAGTGAAATCACTAAAACACAATGTACTGGGCATAAAAGCCTGTTTCCCATATGAACTTAAGTTCATAACACTGGAGTAATCCATTTTCCTAACAATTTCAAGGTATGCAATTCTATCTGGGATAGTTTTGGGCAGAATGAAAGGTGTATCCTCAAAGCCATAAACCCTAATCATTGTGGCATTCTTTAAGCAATACCAATCCCCCCAGTTGTGGTTAATTGGTCCATTATAATCTCTAGGCCTAAGAAACCTTTTTACTTATTCAGATAAAGAATAATCACAAGGATGGCTAAAAAATCTATACAAGGGTTTCACAAAGAATTCTTCAAAATGCAAGAAATTTGAATTGGCAAACCTGTTGTCCCAAATAGCAGTCCATAATTGAACAGGAAATGGCCTACCTTCCTTGTCGGATTATGAAATCCTCAGCTCCTAGGGCCATAAACCTAACTCTTGTCCAAAATACAACACTAAGTGCATCAGCAGTAAGTAATTTCTAAGATGGAGAATAGAAGCACCACTCTTTATCACCATCAAACCTGCATCCAACTCCTTAAAAACATGTGCAACATAGTCAAATGATCTGGAATTATGGTACTGAATGTCTGCAGAAATCACCATGGGCACAACCACCATATGCTCAAGTACCTCCATCCCTAATACCTGTCCCACTGAGTAGTAAGTATATTTTAGGTAAGGTTCGAAGAGGTCTACATGAAAGGGTTGCCCCTCATTGTCTTCCATTGGAGTAGGTTTGCCATGACACCTAATTCTGTGCAGAGGTAACCTCCACCCTTTATAAATGGTGTCCATCCTTCTAAACTCACTATCGAGCTCTTCACTCACTGCTTTGTCACTGCATATTCCCTCCATTTTGAAAACCTCAACAATTGCATTCTCAGATACATGTATCAATGGATTCCCTGACAAATCACATATAGCTTTCTTTTTCGAATCATAGTGTCTGGCCAACAATTTTACCAGTTCGACATTAATAAAAACATTAGGGCACACTAATTTCCCTAAATTGAGCCTCCATGGATTGCATACTGGCTCAAAGCGATTTCTCCTATGGTAGTGGAAATTGAATAACTCATAGCCTCTAATCGGAGTCCAAACATCACCTATAAATTTGCATTTGTCATCCAATTTGTCAACTTTCATTTTGAGCTGTGTAGAACGCCTAGCTTTAGGTCCAGAACTAGGTAACTGGTCTATGAGGTCTTGATTTAGCTTCCTTTCAGTACCTTCTGGTTGCAACTCAGTCTTTTGCTTTTTTGCTTTTGATTGGCTTCCCTCCTCGGGTTTTCTTCCCTTTAGTTTTCTTGAACCAGTGCCTTCCATAATTCAAATTTTTACGAATTCTGAGAGGACGAGAAACTTACTGTAACTTCTTCCAAACTCAAGCCAGGTGAATGCCTTAATTGCTCTGCTAGTTCCCTTGCTCTCTTTCACTTTGAATTCTGTGAGATAATGATTTCAATTGATCATACCCTGATATGCAAAATCTCCTATGCTTCGTGGCGCCATTAATGTCTTTTACCGATCGAGACATGAATGCTGCAAGTTTTTTTTTCGAAATTCTCGCTGTCACATCAGGGTTCAACAATCACCCACCCACCAAGATGTCTTGCAGTTTCCCCGACATCACAAGTCTCCTCGATAGTTTCTTTCCTTTTGCTTTTATATCGCCATGAATTTCACCGAAACAACTATCGCTCAGACTTAATGAATCAGGCCAACAGTTCTTTGCCTTACTCTGAAAGTACTTTGTCTCACTGAGATGTTCACTTTATCGAGTATATCGTTGAGACCAAGCAATTTGTTCTGGTGATAGAATAATACTCGCTGTGATGTCTCTTAGATCTCCCCATGGTGACATGTCTCACCGATACACTTTTTCTTCGGCGAGACCATGCGTATTGTCTTCTCGACACCCTTTATCTTCGTATGCTCAGTTCTATCGGTGTAACCCAAGGGGTCGGTAAGACTTTCCGAATTCTCCCCGGCATCATTTGTCTCACTGAGTGAGTCCTCCCCTTGCTTTATCGACAAGACTAGTAACACTACGGGCAGTGTTTTAAAATCTCTCTCCGATGACCAAAGTCTCTCCGATAGACTTTACGTTACTCCAATCGGCAAAAGGTAATTTAGCTCGATGTGACCTTACATCGTCTTGCCGATACTTTTTGTCTTGCCGATAAGATATAGAAACCCACATTCTCTCTGTGTATAACTTGTTCAATGTGACCCTTGCTATGTCTTGCCGATACATTTAGGATATGTATATTATCATCGATGAGACCTGCATCAACTTATGCCGATATTTTCATATGTAAAGATTTTAATGTCAGATGAAATTTATGGGGCGTTATGGCACAATTTTAAATCGAATTTTGGTAAAATATGCTATGTGAGGATATTTTTATCTGCATTATGAATATTTTTTTGGAGACTAATAATCATGAAGAAATAATGAATTTGTCAAAATTTGACAGTTCCAACAGCATGAAGGTTTGATGTTTCATGACAGTACTAGCATTTCAGTTATAATGATATATTTAGAGCTCATGGCTCTCCTTTGTATAGACATATCACAATTTTGAATAATATAATCAAGGGTTATGGCATTCATCTCACTGTTATCATGGTGTGTATGATTTCCATTTTTGCTTTAATTCAAAGAGTAAATTAAAATGCTTGGATGGAGTCATAGATGGATATGTTTGTAAAGGGATTTGATAAGAAGTATTGAGTTAGGATAGAAATTGACACTGTTGTAATGCAATATTGTCAGAGATCTTATATGTTATGTGTTTTAACCTGTTATGGAAATCTAAATATTTGTGAATTAATTCAACTCCCCAATAGTATATGGCACTGGCCTAAATCGTATGTGTTTGTAAGGTTTTGTGTCTATTTGTCTTAGCTTAGAGCTTGCTGCCAAATTGAAAATTAAATGACTATCTTATGTGGTGAAATATCGTTGTAATCATCTCATGCTCGAAGTAGTTGATACTATTGATGCTTTTCTGTTGTTTAAATTGATATATCAAGCATATATATATATATTCGGTTTACCGATACACATTTGTTGTATTTGTCTGATGTGATTATTTGGTTCTTTCAAGTAAAGATTAAACCCTCCTAGTCAATCATAGTAACTAAAGAGTATTAATTGTATCAATAAGAAGAATCACATAACTAGGATTGTCATTCTATCTCAAGTAGAGTTTGTCAATCATTTACTTGCACATTTATACAAGTTATAAACTACATCTGTGTGCCAAACACTTTGAATTATTTCCATCATAGATTACACTTTTATAGATCTTCATTAGACTCCATACACCCAACAAGGCAGTGGTCTCATGCTTTCATCTTTTGGTTTATCCATTTTATTTTTTACATCTGTTAACTGAACATATTCTAATATAATTCAAATATAATTAAAATTAAAAACATCATAAATTAATTATGTAACCACATAAGTCAAATATAATTCTTTCAAGAAATTAATATCAAATAGACAATACAAATTAATGTCATTGATCTTCTTCTTCATCCAACTCTTTGTTTGTATCATTCGATCCAGATTCAACATTGTAAGGATTGGTCATATCATCATCATCGTCATTGATATCAGTTTCGATAATGTCATCATCCACATGGATATCATCTTCATGAACATTAACTCCTACATCATCATGATCTAGTTCCTCCTCTTTGACATCTTCGTCAGGCACATCATCAACTAACTGTTGATCCTGATCATCATCTACATCATCTTCTATTTCTTCAGTATCTTCTTCTTCCACCACATTATACTTTACCGGCCTTCCTCTTGGATCATGTCTAACAACATATGACCAACCCACTTTACCTAGAACCTCTGAGTAAAATACCTGCTCACATTGGCTTGGAAGAACATAGGGCTCATTTCCATCTCGCTCAAAATACCTTGTATTAACCATGGTAAATCCATTATCATGTTCAATAATAGTTTTCTCGGGATCATTTTCATTCAATCGTAGTCTGTACCATAGGACGACGAACAAAACTAATTTGAAGGACTTAAAGTCACACTCAAGTATATCATCCAAAATCCCATAGTATTGATTTTCTGAGACTTCTGGATGTATTTCGCTTCTAGATGAAACATTAGTCACCTGGAAGATTGTAGTTATCCCAGAATCACAAGTTTTTTTCGTGTCATCCAACTTTTTGATTTGAAATTTACGACCATTGCACCACATAGCCTTGTGGTGTTTCACCTGCAATATGTCAAACATGCAAAACTTATTGCAATATCGTCAGTTGATAAATATATTTATTCTTGGTTGAATGTATGCAAAGAAAAAAATCTCAACATATATATACATCAATATAATTAAAAATAATTAAATAATATGGGTGATTAATATATTTATACATACCTGTTTATCTCTTAAACCATATGCTAAATCAATTTCCCTTGGTGTAACATTGGAATCTCCATTACGATGAGCTTATTTAACCAATGAAGCCACACCTTCCCATGTTAATGCGCGACCAGATTGTTGACATCGTTCAATCCATACCGTCATCCAATCAAGATTGTTTGTGACATACAAATGTAGTGCATCCCACTCTCGACCAACTGTATCAAAAAAAAATGAAATTCACAAATGACGTATAATTAGTTAATTACCATGGTATACGACCTTAATTTATAAGTACAATATACATAAAAACCAAATGTAAAATATATTCTAATTAATCTCTGGTGTAGGAGCACATTTAGGCTAACCTCCATAGTTAGGATATTTTGGGCTTGTATCTGACATTAGCCAAGTTAGAGTAATTGTATGTTTGTTTTGGACCTTAGAAGGTCATTGTTGTGGCTAGGTGAGTTAGTCATTAGGACTAAGGTCACCAAAGTTAGTCATTGTTAATAGTTTTTACATTGCTTAGCCTTAGTAGCTTAAGTTGGGATTTGAGTCTTAAATGTGTTCTAAACACATGAATGATGTTAGAAAGATGCCATGAGGCCTTTAATGGTGTTGGTCACTTGAAATATAGGAGATAGAGGTCCTAAGAGTTAGGAAGGTGGCATAATGATAGAGTTGCCAAATGTTGTTACAAAATTATCATGACAATAGTTCCCATTATGATAAATGTTGCATGCAACTCGGTTACATAGGATCCCCTAAAGGATAGGAGTGGGGGATCGACCAACATACCCTATAAACATGGTGAATGGCATCTAATATGAAGCAGGCTCGAATTCAAGAAAGAGGGAGATTATAATCAAGTTTTTGGAATAGAAGATAGCTCTACAATTTTTGTTTTTATGTGAACTCCGAGTGTTATTGAGTGACAGTGATACTAAGTGAATTGCATGTTTTGATTTAGTGTTAGATTCGTGTTCATGGGATAGAATTAAACTTTTTTCATTCTGCAAGTAAGTTGATTTAAGCTGTTTTAGTGTCCTGAATAGATAGGTTAAGGTTTAAGGGTTTTACTAGTTCTGTCCTGACCAGCTTGTGTGTTTATGGCTCCCCCATGAAATCTAATCATGGGATTTTCCTCAGGGTAGATGGATGTGTTAGGGTAGCCATTGGTCTATACATATGTAGAGTTAGGAGTCATGGAGAGTGGAACAACTGTGTTTAATGTCAAGTCCTAGGCAAGCTTAAAGTGCCTGATTAGAGGTTTGATAGTAATGAATTGAAGAATTTAGGAAGGGGATTGAGGTACAGTACAGAACAAGTACAGTTCCAGGTAGGGTATAGACATATCCTAACATGCTAGAAGGATTGAGGTTCTATCAATCCATTTGACTGAGGTTTGAGCAAGAAAACCAGTGGGGTCCTACAAACTAGGCCTAATAGCCCTATTTAACCTAGATAATAGGAAACCAATGTATGGAGGACTTAGGAGTATATAATCTTTTAAATCCTTCAGAAAATCCAAAAGGGTATTCGAATGTGGAATTGGTTTTTTAAGTTGTTTGGAAAGTCTGGGCAGGAACAAAGTAAAGGTCTCTGTCAAGGGCTACAAGAAATAGGCCTCCTCAAGACCAATTCTTGAAACCGGTAGGAAAGGAGTTTGGAGATCCTCCAAGATGGATCCAGTTGGAAGTACATGGCATGTTTCCAATGTGTTTAGCACCCCTGCAATCAATTCAATGTTTGTGTGATGTTGGCACTTAGAGTCTTCTAAGTGTAGGAGAGAGTTTGCACATAACAAAGTGGTGTTAGTCCTTCAAGGTGAAGCACAAGGTGTGAGACTGTTGGAGAGGAGTTGGATCAGGACTTAGTTAATCATCTAAGCCTAACAAGGACCTAGAAAATATTAGGTTCCCAGAAGAAGACAAGGAAAGGTATTCTTAGCTAGTTGTGCAAGAAAGCCTTGGAACACTTACGCCAATCTCCATGACACTTTCCTCAATCTACCTTTCCCCATCAAGTACTCCCCTTCGAATTTGTTAATGGAGTTGGGATCCCAAATGTGATCTACATGGATCTTTGTTGAAAACTTAGGAAGATATTCAGTAATGTACACCATGGTCTAGTATACCATGTATCCCTCCACCATAGAACCCTCAGGATGTGCTCTCTGTCTAACCAAAGCCTTCAAAAATTTCAAGTGCCTCTCAACCATCCACATTGACCTTGTGTGTACAGGTCCACACAATTCAATCTCCTCAACTTGGTGTATGAGGTAGTGTTCTTGTGCATTGAAAAATGTTGAAGGTAGACACTTTTGCATTTCATACATTAGATGAGGAATTCTTCTCTTCCAATAATTTATATCTTCTTTATGGATTGCTTTAGATGACAGCCATCTACAAGTGATTCAAGACACAAATATATTAATGAGATTTAACAAAAATATACAATGAATTGAACAAATATCGCTACTTACCTCATGTATTTTCCAAGATCATATATAACTTGCTTGACATTGTTGTTGAACTTGTCTGGGAGAGATAGAGGTAGAACGTACTGCAACAATTATAAAATGATCTTTTCATTAATATTTTTTCAAAAGTAGTAAACATAATACACTGAAAATTACATGCAGTATACAAATATATATATAATATACCAGAATAATTACCTTAATGAAGGTATGCCAATCATGCGTTTTCATCCCTAACCCAAATTCACCTTTCTTTGTTATGATATTGTTTATGTTGGCAGCAAATCTTGTGGGAAATCGAATTTTTCGTATGACTTGTTTTATAGCATTGCTTCGCTGCTCTATTAATAACCAAGGAAGGGAACTTATATTAATTTGGTCTCCATCGCTATTTAATTGAATGAAATTTTTCATTACATGACTGGCTTCCTGAATGTCACTACAAATTTTGACAATTTTTTCTTTGTCATGCCTTCCATCCAATATTTTCCATAACATTTCTGTCATATTCTTTTCGATATGCATTGTATCAAACAAATGCACAATTTGTAGCTACTCATAGTAGGACAACCTACTAAATTGTCTGGGATAACTTTTTAGTCCCTGTGGAAGCCGACCATTAATGCCTTGACGACCTTCATGAAGCATATAAGTTAAACAAATTAACAACGACAATCATTGTTAATTACAGCATGATCACAAAATAAAAATCTAAATTCAAAACATATCATAAATGATAGATAAATAATTTGATCCGATGTATAACCTTGACGATTAATTCTATTATATTCCAACTTCCATAGGCGAGGTGTCATTCTTCGTGGTTTTGATGTAGTCTCTTCTTTCCCATTGAAAAGATGGTTTTCAGTAGTTCGATACTTATGATTTCTGTGGAGGAAGTGCCTATACTCATCAAACACCTGCTTTCATAAACTTGTTAAACGAAGAGATTTCATCTTTGGACCACAAATTGGACATGCAAATTTTTCCTTTGTTTGAAGACCTGCAAATCATATAAATTGAATTAAATATGTCAATTTTTATAATTATATATAATGAATAGATTATTTCAAAAACATGCATGATATCTAATTCATAAAATTAAATATCGTTAAAGTCATGTAGTCGAACGTTATAACATACCAGAAAAATGTGTTAGCCCTGGGGCATCATGAATTGTGCATAAAAGCATTGCATGGAATTGAAATTGTCTTTGTCCTATTGGTCTAGATACGTCATACATAGTGATGCCATTCCGTAACTTTAGTAACTCGTCGATAAGAGGCTCAATATATACATTCATATCTTTAACTTGGTACTTACCTAGTTGAATGAACATAAACATTACATAATTATTATAACCATTTTACTGCAATATATATAAATTCATGTACATGACTATTAAATGAAAAAACATATAAGTCATTATACAACAAATAAGACAAATGAGATGCTACTACGTTAAAAAAATTGATGTAAACAAATACCTGGAACAATCATTGCCAACATTATGTGCTCCCTCTTTATTGACATCCATGGAGGAATGTTATTATTGATAACAAAAATAGGCCACATTGAGTAAATAGATCTCAGCTCTCCAAATGGATTGACACCGTCCACTGCCAATGGAAGCCTGAGATTATGAGGTTCTTCTTTAAAGTGTGGCCATTTTTCCTCCATGTCCCTAAATGCAGAACCATCCGCAGGCATTTGAAGAATCTCATCTCCACTTCTATTACGTGCATGGTAATCCATAAATTGTGCTAAACTTTCGCACCTAAATAATTGTTGCATATGTGGAATAATGGGAATATAACGAAGAACCTTGCGAGACACCTTTTTTGTTAGTTGATTTGTTTGATATCTACTAATATGACATTTCGGGCATTCTGTTGCAAATTCATGTTGTTTATGATATATAATATGATCATTGGGACATGCATCTATTGCTTGATACTCCATTCCAATATCTTTCATAATGCTAGATAAATCTCAGTATGAGCGAGGTAAAATATTTGATGGTGGTAACAAAAATTCACCAATCAATCTACAACAAAAAATAACTTCTTAATATAAAGAATATTAAAGGTACATACTTCATCCTTTATTTACTAGCGATGAACTAACAACAATTAAAATAGATGAAAAAATGACATATATGACATACCTTAACATCCGTGAGATTTCTATGTTGGATAAACCATTCATAACCTTCAAGTTCACTAGCGACAATACAGCAGAGAGAAGAGTTATTTGGGAGCCTTCATAAAGTGGCTCGTATTCCTTCTCAAGTACAGGTAAATCATGAACATCATCAAAGTCATCTCGATCAACATGATTAGATGTGCCACTACATGTGTCATAGATCAATGTATTTGTACCATCATCTTCAATTGTGTTTTCTGGTGCATGATCATCTTCTTCGATAGGATCATTAACTTCATCTTCGATATTCACAGCTCCATGTTCCTCTGCTTGCAAAACCACATTCTCTGGGCCGTGATAATTCATATTGTGTGCCCTAGGGCACCCCACCTTTATAATAATGACAGACACAAATAAACTATGATCATGATCAAGTGATTTTATATATATATATCAAATGTTAAAACAATATAAACATTTACAAATTCAATCAATATAAACACATATAATGAACAATTTGCCAATGGACGATAATCATGCCCCCCTTCAACGTGACCATGTTGCCTACAATGTTTCTCAGCTATTGTGATTAAAAGTCTTCTCATCTTTAAGCCCTTGCAATTATTGCAAGGACAATAACATTTCCCATCACCCTTTCTTTTCAATATAGCCCACAATCTAGCAACTGTCTCTTCATTTTGTTCTGGACTAATATTATCTGACATGATTTTTCTTTACCAAGCTTGAATATTTAGATCTTCAAAAAATATCAAACTCACACGCACTCCAATAATTTTTAATCGTACACAGGTAACAAAATATATTAATTATGATATTTTACACCAAAAAAAATTGGCATGCAACCACCCCTGCAAAAGAGAAGATAGTCTGAAGTTAATGACCCCAAAAGACACTTTCAAATGCTAATTCTAGAAATTATTAAATTTTGATTTTACAATGATTTCCAACTGTTATACTCCTAAAATCAAAATATTGAACTTGCACAACAAAATCTGGAAATGAAATTCTCAAAATGCAGCTAATAGGCCTCAACAATTAAGGCCTACTCAAGACTTTGTGAAGTCACTGCAAGGTTTCCAGGCCTTACCTGATGATTTGAGCAAGAGGATTAAAGAGTTGGTAAAGAGTTTTGATGACTGGAGTGGCACATCTTTACCAGATATTGTAGATGTCCAAGGAAATGTTAGATCACTGCAGTAATGGCAGGACAAGGTAGATGAAATCATTAACACTAGCACATTTTTGGAATCTTTTGAAAGGGAGTCGAATCAAGTAGCAGTAAAGTATACAACTTACAGTGCAAAGGTAAATTAGGTGGTAAATTTTAATTGGCCAACGGATAAGGAATATCAAGGATGGGTAGAAAAGTACTTAACTAAACAAGAATAGGACAGAGTCTACAACCGGCAGTTAATAGCTCAACGGTTATGGTTATAACAAATTTTGGCTATGTCTTGGTGGCAGTTTTGGTGCAAGTTTTCAAAGTTTGGAAAATGCAACAGTTATTCTGCAGTGGACGGGATGAACAAGAAGATTCTCCAGAGACTCAGTTGTTGTAACCAATTTTTGAAATGTCATAAGGTGGTCCAAGTGACCAGTGACAGGTGTATTTCTCGTCCGATGCTTGTTGCTCCTTCATTTTCCCTATAAGAAGGATTTCAGGACCAAAAATATGGCTGGTTAGCAAGTTAGATATCTTTAGGTCAAGTCTAACTGAAGTTTTAGAGCAAATTTATAAAGAGCCTAATATTATAGTGAAGATACTATTCTTAGGTTTGGTGATGTGAGTGTTCCAAGGCTTGCTTGCACTACAACTAAGAGACCCAAGTTGTCTCTTCTAGGAACCTAGTCTCCTCTAGTTCCTGAATGGCTTAGATGATTAACTAAGTCCAATTCTAACTCTTCTATAAGAGTTATATCCTTTGTGCTTCACCTTGGAGGACTAACACTATTTGACAAGTTCAATTTCTCTTCCTCACTTAGAAAGTTCTAAGTGCTAACTTCTCACAAACATCATTCTTCATTGTAGGGGTGCCCATCCTATTGAAAAAATTCATAACCTTGCATATTTGAACCATTTTAGAAGGTTCTTCAACCCTATCCTTACCGGGTTCAAGGTTTCACCATTTGAGGCCTTAAAACAGGCCTATTCCTTGTAGCCTTTACCAGTCCTGTTTTGTCAATTCTTGCTAAATTTTTTCAAAGACCCTACAAAACTAAAGGCAGATTTGGATACTCATTTGGAAGTTTTAAAAGGTTCAATGGGGCTTAGGGCCTGACAACCTCTGTACACTAGTTTCCTACAACTTAGGACAATAGGGCTAAAAGGCCTAATTTCTAGGACTGACTATAATCTTACTTGGAACCTGCTCAAACCATAAACTAAATGATTGACATGACCTTAGTCCACCTAGTATGATGAGCTATTATGAAACCCTACTTGAACCTGTACCCGTTCCGTACAGTACCTCTTTACCCTGTAAGAAATCTTCAAAGAAATTCGTAGACCTCTAACCGAGCTCTGTCTACTCGCCTAGAGACTAGTGATAAAAAGAGCTCTCCACTCTTTCATGCTTCCTAATCCTAAATCTATATACACTAATGACTCCCCTAACATTTCCACTTGTCCTTAGGTGTTTCCCAAGGCTAGATTTCATGGGGGAGCCATGAAAGCACCGACTGGTCAAGACTGGACCAATAAGAACTTAAAACAGAAACAATTTGCCTAACACCAAATATCCTACTCTAAACAACATGCTTATCAAATGAAAAAGACTAAGATAATCCTATAGAACACTAAACAAATACTAAACTCAGTCTCTCAATCCATTAAGCATCTCTGTCACACAAAAGTTTGGGTTGTTCTTGAAAACACTGTTGCAGAGCTCTCTAGTTTACTTTCAAAAACTAATTACCAATTACATCATGTCATGAGATTCAAGTCTTGGGTCATAATAGATGCCATCCCCATGATTCTAGGGCCTGTTGGCCAATCTCCCACTTCCTATTCTCAAGGGAATCTAAAGGTATCTGAGTTGCATGCCCATGCTAACTTCTTTACAACATTTGGCATCTTTCTCTATGCCTTGATCCTATTTCTTAGGACCACTATTCCCTCTAGATTCCAAGGAACCAACTCATTTAATGGCCTTAAGGCATCTTTACAACAACCACTAAGTGTTTAGAACATCTTTAAGACTCTAATCTCCCATAGACAACTAACATTAAGAAAACTTAAATTACTAACACTAGCTATTTGTGTGACCTTAGTCCTAATGACTAACTCACCTAGCCCACAAAAGCAATGACCTTCTAAGGTCTAAAAACAAACTAACATCCTGACTTGGCTAGAGTCAAGTACAAGCCAAAATAACAAACATGGAGGTTAGCCTAGGTGTGCTCCTGCACCATTTGGTGTCATTCTGTTGTAGGTTTTAGTTTCATGGGTACTTAATTTTCAAGACAGTACTAGCATCTGAATGAAAATTACTCATTTCAAGGTCATGTATCTCCATTGTATGATATATTATTATCTTGAATAAAATGATCAAGGGTTATTATGTTCATCTCACTGTTATGGTGTGTGATTCTCATTTTGGCTTTAATTCAAGGAATTAATTAAAATGCTTGAGTGAGGTTATAGGTGACTATGTTCATATAAGGATTTGATAAGTAGTATTGGGTTAGAATATAGATTGATGGTATTGTAAGGCAGTATTATCTGAGATTTTATATGCTATGTGTCTAGAAGATAAACTTGGTTACAGTAAAAAAACAACCAACACCTTTGATATTATCTAGCTATGGCTCCCAAATCTATTGCAAATTGATCATTAGGGTTAAAATTGAAACCTTGCAAATATAATCTTTGTCCAAATCCATCAAGAATTTTCCATCAGTTATAAACAATTCCCTTATAAAGAATTTGTGAAGCCAGGTCTAAAATCTAGAAATGAAATTCTAAAAATGCATAAGACTATAAATGAAATCTGATGAGATGTTGCTTTCAGATATGATTTTCAAACTTGGAAGTACAAATCTAACTTCACAAATGAATTCTAGAAAAAGACAATGACTTCCCTCAACCTGGCGATATCTTTTTGAGTTTCTTCTGATTTTCCCCAAGAAAATTGTCGAGCAAAACACTATCGCAATAAATAGTCAAGCTCATTTCAATTTATGCCTGCCACAATTTAACTTTGCAGGACTGCCCCAATTTTGGCGAAAGATCTTCGTCGAAACGTACACAAAACAATGGCTCGTCAAAATTTTGACGAATGTCGGGGTAAATTTTTTTAAAAAATAGAAATTCGCACAAGTGCCCGATGATACTTCTGATTATATAGGTTTCATCGAAAGGTTTCATTGGAAATTGGGGTCAAATGAGTTAGTGTGATAAGCAGATAATGCACATTGATTGATAGACTCTGGTTTAATTGAATACCCTGTTCTTCACTCTATTCAATCGATATGATCCAATACTAAATTGTGGACCAAATGAATGACTTTAGGTTGCCATCAATGACACCACTAGAAGCCATATGCCAATAGAACTGACCTCCAAAGAAGGTGAACCCTTATTCTAACCCCATTGCAAGCAGGGTCATCCTCCATCTTTAACTTCATTAGGGGATGTAAAATCCCCATAGATGAAGCAGAGGGTGAGGAGGAAGAGGAGAAAACTGCAATGGACACCACCGATGTGTTAAACATGTCCACATGTTTTGAAAAGGGTGGGATTTTTGAAAAGGGACATCGAAAGGGGAGGCTTAGCTAAAGGAGCAATGAATACTTGCACCTTCTTTGGGTGAGGATTGTTCACACTCGTAGGGGGAGCCAGGAGTAAGATTGAGGCTGAGGGAACTGAAAAATGAAGAGTGGAAAAGGAGGACACAAAGAAAGATACCAAAGTAGGAGTTGTTGGTTCCTCTTCCTTCTTTTGCAAGGTGACCTGATCAACAAATAGAGACTTCTTCTAATGCTTGTGCTCACAACAAGCTATTTTATACGACTCTAGGAGCTAGAGGCTATAGCTTGAGAAGGGATGAAAGACTCATGTTCAACCATCAAAGTATCAATCACAACCATTTACAATGGAGGGAGGTACTCTTGGATGGGAATGAGAGGAAGAGATGGAGAGGAAGATGCAACAACAATGGGAGGAGCAGGTTCGAGTGCCTCAGGGGTAAGCCTCTTCCCATTCACTACCTTAGAGGTAGGATTAGTAGTAGGCCATGGAGGTTGAGACATAGAAGATGCTCCATGGGGCCCTTCCCCTTATTGTACAGGATGTGATGAGGCATCATGGGTAATACAGGAAGTTCAAACACCTAATGCTTAGCCTTCTACCAAGCGGGCACCATCAGAATCTCCAAAAGATACATAGGGGCAGAATTCAATGGTGTCACAACAGGGCGAGAGGAAGCAACAAGTGGAACAGTGGAGGAAGAGGAAGAAAGGCCCTAAGCGAACTCCTCAGTTTTTCAAGTGGTAGAGGAAGCCTCATGTTGTGCCATCATGGGAGCTCTATGTGAAATGGCATAAGGAGAAGGAGGGTATCTCACCTTTGGCGTTATGCCCTCACTCGTGTATTTCACATAAGTTTGATACAACAGGTCCGTCCTAAGAGGAAGAAGACCAACAGGGGTAGGATAGAAGTGATCAAGTGAGTAGCCCCCACACATAATCATCAATTTGTAACCCGTTTCATGGACTACATGCACAAAAAACTCATGAGAAACTTTAGGAACTTATGAATAACTAAGGGAATTGCATTCCTGGAAACCAACCAGAGAATGCCTAGTTTCACTCTGAATAGTTCAGACCCCAGGATGATATCAAAGAGTTCATTCACAGTCCTAGGCCCAAATAGGACTAACAAAGTGATACAATTTATGGGAGGGACAAAAATACCATTGTGGGTACGTATAGTTCTTCTAGAATCGTCATATCCATCCTTATGTAAAAATTTCATCAACATTATCTCATTTGTAATGACATTCACCCAACATGTAGGGTCAACGAGAACGCTAGTTATAGTATTCCCATTGATACATGCGGTGATGTACGAAGGGGATGGTTCTCTATTAGATTTCATCAACAAACCATGCGAGATAAATGTTATAGCAGGATATCCACTCGCAGGTTGCATAGATGGGATGGGTAGATGTAGGAAGGAAGTCCTCTTTACGTACAATAGACAAAAATTTCATAGGATCCCCCATGGGTTTCACAATTAGACGGTGACCCACTCAAATTTTTGCTTCATAATGCTTAAGAATCCTCCCAACTACACCACTAGGGGTCATAGGTTGGTTTGCAAGGCTAGGCACCCTGCAACCCTCACACCCACAACACTCCTAAAAAAAGAGGGAATGTCTTTCAACACTACCAAACTAAACCAAAATGGTTCATGTTGGGTTCACCAAAATTTAGAGGGGGACCGAACACGGTCACAGGAGGGTAGAGAATAGTTAGCTGCCCTGATCTGCCTCACGCTAAGGATTTTTTAAGGAAATTTTAGTGTTTTAAGAGGGTGAAAAGGAAGGGAAATTGATCTACCACTATCCTTTTATCAACTCGAGAGGTTTAGAGAATCAGATGAGCTAATTCTTGAGTCAAAATCGAGACCCTGACAACTTTTTGCCAGAGGACTCCAATGTAGAAAATAGATGACAACGTGACACGTTGGCATCCATATGGAAAGAGAGTATGAAATATATTTAATATTGATAGAGTTTTAGCTAATCTACTTGGTAAATGTGATTTTAAGAAATAACAAAAAAATTGGAAATAGCTAAGACAAAAAGAAAAATATTTTAACTTAAAAAGAGAAGTTGACAAGAGTGAAAGGTGATAGAAATACAACTTATGAATGGTCCAACCTCCCGCAAACTCCACATGAATACAACACCTACACAAAATAGAATGAGGAAAAATGTTGGGGCTATTTCAAGGCTTGTCATAGTCAAACCCCCGTTTCAGTGTTCCCACCTTCATGGACAACCAAAATAGCCACAAGATAGAAAATGTGATAAAGAAAGTAATGAAATAAAATAAAACCAAGCAATGGTAACAACACTATGCTACTTAAATCAAATAAAAATGATAAAATGAGTGGATATAACCTCCCAAACAAGGTGCCCACAATCATGTGAAGGGAGATGTGAACTCACAAGCTTGAAGGTGCAACCATTTCCACAACACCGAGAGTGAAATCTAGTAGAGTAACACTTTAAAGCTACAACAATGGTGGAGAGTGCTATGAAAAAGCTCAAGAAATGTGTAGAAATGTGAAGTGAGAATGAAGAAGCTTGAAGATCGAATTGAGTGAAGAATAATTTTTTTGAGATAGATAGCATCCCAAAAGGGCCATTCAAAGTTGGTTAAGGGTGCAGGGGCATTACTCTTCATTACTAATGGAGAAATGTAATGCCTTTGTAGATTCTAGAGGCGGGAATCCTATCAGGATGATAGTGCTCTGCACAGACATCCGCACGCCATGCTAGTGTCCCCGACAAAAATTCCCCCACCGAAACTACAGACAACCACCAAGTGGGTGGGAATCAAATGGATGAAGTGGAATAACATCATCGGGTTTAATTTTTCTAAGGTGATGGGATGTAAATGAGGAATTTGCAAGGGGTGCAAATTCACTCCATTACACATTCCTCTGAGTCCAAATGAGCACATAGTAGAGCATTGGATTTAGGATGATTAGAGACAAAAAGAGAGTGGAGAACATAGAACATGGAGTGGTATTCTTCTACACTATCATCCAAAGACACTTAAGAGGCTATGCTCACCATTACATCTTCATGTTGATCTCCTCTCCTAGGGATAGTGTCTATGGTGAAAGAGGAGAAATGAACAAGCAAGAATAAGGCCAAATCTTGATACTGAGATAGATTATTCTACTTGGATTGATATTTTCTTGTAATTTTATTTACAATAAGTTCAAAATCACCATGAATGTGAAGATTTTTAATATTCAAAGCAATTGTGGCAGATAATCTAGCAATAAGGGCTTCGTAGTTGGCAATGTTGTTAGTGTAATGGAATTCCAATCGAAAGGAAAGACGAACTAGCTTACCTTTGAGTGATATTAAAACCACACCCACTCTGGAGCTAGTTTGACATATTGATCCATCAAAGTACATCTCCCAAATAGGTTCATGATTTGTTGCAAAAATATTTTTGTCTGGAAATAAATCTAGACTAGGGGAGCAAGATGAGGGAGCTTCCACAATTGATCAATGACAACTTGACCCTTGATTGATTTTTGAGTTATGAACTTGATTTCAAACTTAAAAGGCAACATGACACATTTTGCTAACCTTCCCATGAGATTATTCCTAGTAAATAAATGTTTAAGGAGATCACATTTTGTTATGACATGAGTTTCAACATGAAGAAGATAATGTCATAACTTTTGCATTGCAAAAATCAGAGATACATTATTTCTCCATGGTAGAATAATGAGTTTCATAATCGATTAAGATACACCTAATGTAATAGAATATTCTTTATTTACCATTATCATCATGCTGAGCTAACAAAGTTGCTAAGGCCTTAGATGATGTAAAAGTATAACGCAAAAAGGGTCTGTCTTGTACAACCAACATTAAGATGTGAGGATTGGCCGAATAACTTTTGATAGATTTAAAATATTTCTTGCACTCATCATCCCATATGAATCAAACATCTTTCTTGAAATAAATGTGTGAAGGGAAGGGTATGATCAACCAGCTAAGATACAAATCTACAAATTGCCTAAATCTTCCCCTACAAACTACGTAGTTGAGAGATATTCTTAGGTGGAGGCATGTTTACGGTTACATCAATATTATTCATGTCGACCTTGATTCCATGATGAGATATGATAAATTCTAAAATCTTACTGGCATCAACACCAAAGATGCACTTAAGAGAATTTAGTCTCATTTTATAGAGCCGAAGTCTTTCAAAAATATGACGAAGATTTTCAACATGATCTTGACGAGTTATAAACTTAGCCAAGATTTCATCCATAGTATTTTAGAATTTTATGAATTAAATCATGAAAGATAAGGGTCATTTCCCTTTGGTAAGTTGCATATGCATTCTTTAACCCAAAAGGCATGACCACATAACAAAAGGTACCCCAAGGGGTAGTGATGGTTATTTTATACTAATCTTCTAGGTTAATATGGATCTGATTATAGACTGAGAAGCCATCCATGAAAGGCAATAAGGCATGGGATATAGTTGAATCCATAATCATATTGATATTAGGAAGTTAAAAATCATCCTTAAGAAAAGCCTTATTGAGATCACAAAAGTCAATGCAGATGCAAATACGACCATTAGGCTTGTTGGCAAAAACAATATTTGATATCCAAGGAAATTAATCGATATGAAAAATAAAGCTCTCTTTTAGAAGCTTCTCTATCTTAAATTTTATTCAACAATCTTGACATTAGGACACAAAATGATATTATGGACCACTATGGATTCATCAATATCGGGAATGTCCTCATAGGTCCAAGTGAAAATCTCAAGATGAGAACATAATAGATCAGAGTGTTGTTTAAATTCTTCCAAAGAAAGGCATTTTCCAATTTTAATCACCTTTTTAGAAGACTTTAGATCCATGAAAACATTATTAGTATCTCCTTTAAGGAGAGAAATATGATCTTTAGGATGGGAAATGGGAACATCATCATCGACATTAGATAAAGGGGCCTCATCATCATCATTAAAAACAAATTCTCTAAAGTGATTATTTATGCAAACGATACGAGAATCATCATTTATGGTGATAAGGAGGCAGATGGGAGTAGACACCTATAAATTATTCTAGCACTTCTTTTGAAGAGAAAACATCTAGAGGAACTTCGTTAGATTCTACTTTACTCTCAACCAGTTCCAGATGAACTAGACTAAGAGGTTCAGTGGAAATCATGTTAACACTCCACCATGGTTTCTTCCTAGACTGTTCAAGAGTAAAACCAAGTCCCAAGTCATGCTTATGTGGTATACATTATATAGGTACTTGAATGTATTTTTCATTATGTCTAAGACATTTACACTCATAACCATACTTAGAAGTGCACCTAATTCTAGGATTGTAACATGTTTGCAAGTCTTGAGTAGGAGGAGGATCAATGTAGAGAGAATCATTCCAACAATGGTGATCATAATATACTATGGGATCATTATCATCTTTCTTAGAAAGACTACAAACATTAGCCTCTTTAATAGAAGGTTGGTTATCTTCCTCAATAGGGTACGATTAGTCTCCTTAATAGGGTCCTAATTATTTTCATCAATGAAAGGACAACCAACTTTCTTAGTAGAGGTGTATGAAATAGTTAGAAGATCAAGGTGGATTGGATCAACCTTACACTCGTTGATAAATAATTCAAAAAATTCTTAGGATCCCCAATCATCACCAAGACATGCATTTGATTTAGAATAAGTAGAAGAGATAAACTTAGGATTCCCCACTTCAGGTTGATCTTCTTTAGGGACATCCATCTCAAGGGAAGCCTACAAAATAGGCACCACCAAAGATGGAGTCAACACATTAGAAGATAATGAAAAAATATAATTCTTAAGAGTATATGCGATTGAGGCACATCCAACAACAACCATTTCACAAAGATGAACATCGTCAAGATAAACCTTGATCATGATTACTTCGTTATTTGCAATGAACTTTAGGGAATGATGCAAAGTAGAAGTGGCTACCTCCAAAGCATGAATACAAGGACTTCCTAAGAGAATATTATAAGGTAAATTATCGGACATAACATAGACCAAGGTGGGCATGGTAACGAGCCCTAACCTCAAAGGAAAGATAATCATGCCTAGGGCTTGTTGATCGACGTTATCGAATCCAAAAATATATAATGAAGATGATGCAAGAGAAGATGAATGAATTTTAATCTTAAGCAATAGTTCAATGCTACATACATTGAGAGCTAAACTAGTATCAACGAGATCATGCCTAATATTGATATTATTAACATTAATAATTATCATCAAAAGATCTGCTTATTTTTATACTTTTGGGGGTGGGAGTTCATGTGGATAGAACATAATATTTGATGAATCAACACAAATATGAGCTATCAAAAAATTAACATTCGCCAACCTATTAGAATAAGGTAAGAGAATATTTTTCAAGGCTTCCTAAAGCATACCTCGATAAATTGACGTAGACTAAAGCAAGTCCCATAGTGAGACCTTAATGGAAATAACACAAAGTTTCTCCAAAAGATCATAATCACCAAGTGCTTTAGTCATGGGTTTAGGTGTTAAAGGAAGACTTGGATGAGAAGATGGTAAAGAAATAAAAATTAAAGTAGGTTGATTCAATTTTTTTTATTCCTCCTAGTGTTGTAGGTGTGACCTACATCATTATAGGAAGAAGACATAACTTTCAAAAATCTCATGTAAAGGTCCGACAAATCATTTCTAAATGGGACCTCATGAATAGAGTGAATCCTTTTAGGAGAAGGGCTAGCCAAATTCACTTAAATAATGGGTATCTTAGGTGTAATAGAGACTTCTACTACATTCACAGACTCTTCAACTTGTGAAGAAGATATAGACATTTGTGATGAATAAGTTTGTTTGAAAGATCTACAGATAGGAGAAGATGCCTCTAAGAAATCGTCTAAGTCATCATCTAGCATATCAAAATATTCCTTAGAAAAATTTATCATAGACATTGAAACATTGCAAAAAAATATCCAACACGACTTAATTCACCTCAAGTTCACCAAAATATGAAGGATATTCACTACTCCCAAGTCCCAAGACAAAAAGGGTCTAAAGCGAGCGAATTTCCCTTAGTCACCTCAAGACTACCTCACGATTAAATGAAAGATTAAGATGAAAGAGAATGCAAAAATGTATTAAAAGTAGAGTTTCAATACTGATTACAGACAAACAACTCCAGAGATCAAAAAAGTAGATTGTAGAGATTTCTAAGATAAAGGGAGAAGATCTTAGCCAAAGGATGTTTGTACGTAAGTGGGAGGACAATGTGATGTGCTGTCATATCAGGGATGCATTGGCATCTCATACAAACAGAGAATTAAACCCTTTGTGTAGAACTCAAGGAATCTACTAACTATTCAAGACCCGAGGTCTATTTAGTCTACCAACTTAACAAAAAGTAAGGATGTACAGAAAATACAACAACAAGAATACTTTACAAGAAAAGAGAGATGTCAACTTACAAGAGTTCCTATGTTCATGAAACCTCCAACAAGCTCCTCACGAACAACCTACACACAAGAAGGACAAGGAAAAATGTTGGGGCAATTTTGACGCTTTTCGTAGTCAAACCTTCATTTTGGTGTTCCCACCTCCATGGACTGCCAAATTGATAGAAATAATACACAAAATAAAGTAGAAACAATGGTTATAAAAGTAAACCTCACCACGGAGGAGAACCATTACCACAAGATATAGACACAATATAAATGGTAGCAAGTAGACAAGAGAGAAATACCAATAGTTTATGGATCCCTCTTGGTTTGACAAATGTGGCACTTGAACCTTGTAAGCAAGATTTGGTTATTGATACGAAACCAATCCAATAGATCTTCTCTATAGAAACATGATGTAGAAGATAAGAGAAATTTGGAGTGAGAGTGAGAATGCTTGCAAATAAGGGTGAAAATGAGATTTTTGTTAAGTTGCATGGGTGAGAAGAGTCATTACACTTAGAATTTTACCATGAAGACATGTGTCATAGGACAAGATTCTGAGATTCCTCATTTGAACTCGCAAAGCTTGGGGAAATTTAAGAGATCCAACCTTGAGCAATTTTTTGGTGTATCTTGAAGTAAAACGAACCTCGTCATTGTATCCAGAGTGGCCAAAAACCTAAGGACCGACTATCATTTTGTAAAAATACAAGGTAATTTTTTTAAGGGCACACAAATTTGTGCACAAATCCATACAATCATTTAGTGTCGCACCTACTAGGAACCATTAATTCCCAACAACATTTTATCTTACAATGATGACATTTTTTAAAAAGGGGCAATTTTTTTGATTCACATCGTACCTGTCCCTGGCTAAAATATTTGATTAGATTATCATCAACATTTTTATCTGAGATGTTTTTTACCATTGACACCCATCTCCATGTACAACCTTTCTATGACCCCTCCAATTGTTTATCCCTGCATCCCAACTCTTTTCAAGGTCACATTAATGACTAGGGGTCACTGCCAGCAATTGAGCACCTTTGCCTCCACCTATAGTCCTATTAGTGTATATATGCTAGCAACCCCTGTCCAATACTCAACATTAAACCCCCTAGTCTGCGATAGAACCAGGGACTATTTTCTTAGCCCCTGCATACCTTTGAATGACACATTAGACAATTTTTACAAAAATCATGTATAACTTGGGTGTCCGATCTCTATTTTTCATGATCCATATACTGTTGGAAAGATGGTTCTAAGCCCAATCTAGTGGTGTGAATTATTTCCTAGATTCTAATCCTAGTAAATTCTAAATTCCTATGTAGTTAGATCAAGTTGTTTTCACTTGAAGGTTTACAGTCTAAACTAGTGTCTTGTAAACTTGGTAGAAACCACACAATTCAGAGGAATGACTAGCTGAACAGTCTACTCAACATTGTAAAGACTTCATTAAATTTTCAACCAAGGTTTGTAAACTTGTGATGTTGTTGCACTATATGTGCCTTTAGAGACTTGAGGTTACCTAAGTTATCCTATTCAAGGTATTCTACTTGTTGGAAAATCATAGAAATGCATAATAGTGAAAGAAGTAGACTATCGCTAATGGCTACGGGTGCCTACATCATAATTTGTAGCTTGACTGTTGCTAATAGATAATTGTTGAAACTAACTCAAAACTATTCAAACTGGTAACTAAACTTATTCTAACCTCCGAAGTACTACAAATAATTTATATGTATTCATGCACATGAACAATCATTATTGACAATTAAAATATGAGAATCTATTCTATCTTACATGCAATTTATGAAGTAATGATAAACTGAAATAATTGCTAAACAAAATAAAACAACTATAAATGTAGTGAATAAAATTTACCTTGAGTGACCTGCTCAAGTGGCTATCTTCACTTAACTAAAACCAAATCTAAATCTCAAATTCTACACATCCATATGAACTTGAACTTCATTCATTACACATTTCAAAAGATTATAGGAAATCTTGTTCAAAGATTATTTTTAAAAAGATCATTTCTAAATGATCAACATGTTTGTAGATGATAACTGAAAAACTAAGAAATAACTGATAAAAAAATATTGAATCAACTAACTATCTAAAGACTCAACCACCGACTATATACAAGCATGGGGGATTTTATTCTAAACACAACTGCTAATTGAAATCATTAATTACAACTCCCTAGATATTATAATATGTAATTAAGATTGAATTGTTCAAGCTATAATTGAAAAGGAACAAGAGTTCAAATAGAATTAAAACTCTACAAAATAGATCTACATGTGAAACACACAAACAGTTAGCCAAAATCCTATCAAAAAAAGAATCATTCTTCTCTAGTGCCTTATTGACTGCTATAATGATGCACAACTAACTCCATCAAGTGTCTCCACATGGTAGTTACTACATTCAGCTTGATCTGGCACTTCCCCTATTCCATTGTCCAAGTCCTCCTTTTGTTGTGGGCTACAACTTCTAGTTGCTATGGGCTATAGTTTCTTCTTGGGCTGCAAGGGGTTAATCCACAAAACTAACTACCGTGATTAAACATAGAATTCCAACCACATTTCATACATACTCACATATAAATCATGCAATGCTACTATATCATAAGTATATTTCCATTACTATAATTTAGGTCCAAAGTTGTATAATAAGCATAAAAATGTAGCATATCATAGGAATATGTTTGAAAGGATTGTGTGATAATGTTTTAAATCATACATAAAAACAACAAAAAATAGACTAATAATTAGATTCATCACTCCCCCCAACTATACTTTTTCTTTTCCTCAAGTAAAACACTAGGGGTACAAATTATAACATTGTGTAATCTCCCCGAGGTCCATAAAAACATCAACTCCCTTGATCTGATTTAAGTAGAAACCTCTGTAAGTTGTAAGTCTTCTCATTTTGATGATCCTAACTTTCTCACACTCCTCACCTTTTCCCCGATCCAATGTGGAATTGGATAGAGTATCATAGGTGGGTGAAATGTGAGTGGTACACAATGAAGTTCTATATTATTAGCAAATTTCATGTATCAGTGTACCCTCTCAAGCATGGTGGTAAAATTGTATACTGAACGAGATTCTTTTCTCTGCAACTCCGGGGTCAAATTACTCCATCTATTTTGCATATATATGTAAAATTGCTGACCCAATCCCATAGCTAATGTTTGTATTTTTTATAATCCTTTGTTCTTAGTTTCATAATCTTCTCTCCTACACCTTTATGATCCAGGAGTTTCAACCATTCATCTATAAGTGCATCAAGGTATTTAGACTCTTTCCTTATTGGGAGAACAATTGATTTATCCCTCTCCTCATATTCTTCCATTATTTCTCCCCTAAAATTTTCATTCCTATAATAAGATGCTAGTGCCCTTACCTGGAGATCCCCTACAAACATTAGAGGATTCCACTTTGCTTCTTCCGATACCACATAGTTTTGCAAATAGTATTCACACAGTTGATTTTTCTCTTTTGGTGTAGAACCAATAAAAACATTAAGAAACTCAAATTCCTTGCTCATCCCAACTGATTGGTTACTAATTAGCCTACTAAATTGAAAACTCAAAAATAATTCTTACAAAAGTAGTGCATTTGTTCTTGTTAGAGGCCTGCATCTTATAATTTGGGAAACTTTATCTGCCACTTCTTCCATTTTGACAATTAATTTCCTTAGTTCATTCACTTTCCCTTCCAACACTTTAGCATGTTCTACAATCAAAGTTTATTTTTCTTTCCTCCACTTTTCTTTTTCTTGTGAGAACTCATCAGTCACCTTCCATAGCTGATATCCAAGAGACAAAGTTGTATGGTGAATTGGAGTTTTTATGGGAGGAGGTTTCTAATTTTCTAATGAAAGTTCTCCATCCCCTATTTTGGTAATGGCCAATTGTGCCAATAGATCCAACTTTGCACCATGGCCATATGTCTACAATTTTTCTTCCAATTATTGTATTCTTGTCTCCCTTTCTTTTTCTCTTTTCATTACTCTGCACTAGTTCTTCTAGATGTTTAATTCTATCTAAAGCTTCCTAAAGCTCCTTCCTAACATTAATATCTTCTATAAACATTTCATTTGTTTCTAAAAATTATGCATTACCACCTCGTGTACAATCATAGTCTTCATAAGTAGGACTATCTGGGGTTTTCTTTTATGCTTTTCTGGAAACAAACACATCTTTTAAGTCTGAGTAAGAAGTGGTAGACACATATCTCTTCCTCTTTACAGGTGTATGCACATTTCCAGGGATATTTCCCTTCCCTTCCGAGTCTATTTCAACCAACATCACATCTTCCTGTTGTTCCTTTCCCTTTGTATCCTCTTCAAGATTTCCACACTCCCCCTCATAACACCTTTCTTTTTCAAGTGAATTTATTGCCTTGGGGTAGGTTCCTCATTTTGAATATTCTTCTTTTTCTTTTGAACATCCTTCTTCTTCTTCTCCATTTTAGAAGGTGTGGATGTACTACCTCTTCTTTTCTTGGATTTAGGTGGTTTTGAGGAAGAAAAGGTTTATTCCACTGATGTTGACCTAGAATCTGGCACATTTTTCTCCTCAGGATCACCTTGGCTATGGTCAGGTGAAGCCATAGGCGAGACAAGAGAACTTCCTCTTGCAAGTTCAACTTGTGGCTCTAGAGTTTCAGGTACTACAGGTGCCTCAAGTAAACTGTTAAGATCTTCACATTTCACAAAATCTTCCTAGACTACCTATGGTGATGTAGAGGCTAAGTGGGAACCATTCACAAAACAAAACTCCAACTCTCTTCCAAGAACCCAACTCCAATCTTAAGGACATCAACTCTCCCCCAAGGATCTTGAAACCCCAAAGTTTGTAAAACACTCAAAAAAACCGGTCAAGGCCAGTTTCCTCACAACCTTCCCAAAACACTCAACAACTGAATGATGGATTAAGATACCCTTTTCAGGGTTACACAACATGTATGAAAATCAAGGGTCACTGTTTTGGACCAACCTGAACTTTTGGTACCCTTACCCAGTTCTAGACTTCACCATTTTGGTCTATTTTCCAAAGGAACAACCCTTCCAATGATGGCCACTCACCAAAGCACCTTGGAAAATCTCAAAAAATGGTCTCAAACCTTAGATTATAGTGATGTTTTTCATCTACAAGGATTCCAACCCTCTGTTCCAAGAAACCCTCTCAAGCACTCAACAAAACAAGGCTTTAGCAAGGGTTTAGGGGTAACTCTCTACTCCTGACCTTTCCCAATCCTCCTATGGCCTCAAAAACATCACATTACCTCTTCCCTAACCCAAGGAACCCTCACAATCTCTCTTCTTTCACTATTTCTTAGAATCACTCCTTAGGTTCCCTGTTTTCATGGTCTCACTGCCCCTAATCAGCACTAGATCACACACCATGGCAGAAATCTCTCCTTCTCCACCTCCTAAGGTATGTACACACTTAACCAGAAATGGTACAGACCAATCCACTGAGCCAAAGGTCTGGAATAGTAAGTGGATTGGTTAGTTGGTCATGGTGTTGTCCACAAAACTCCAAACACAAGAAATCGGGTACCTTACAGTTTGTTGATCCCAGTCACACAAGAAAAAGAATTAAGCCCCCAAGACAAACATGAAAGAAGACAAACACATGAATAAACAATCATTCAATGCTTCAAGGCATCTTGAATTTGTACAAGCCTGGAACAAGAAGTAAAGTTTAGAAAATCAATGGAAAAGATGGTGATCAACACTTGCCAAAGTGTATTTTCTTCTTATTAACTGAACAACAACCCCTCCTTCAAGATTACAATGAACATATATTGATTCTAACATCCAACTACCCTACAACAGAAATTTGAACCACTTATGACCGTTTGGAGATCAAGGTTAAGCATTTTACATAATCTTGGTTAATCAATTTCACTACATACTTGTAATGTTTGGTCTTTTTGATCCCATGCTCGCCCAACTTATTGAAAGTGGTCCAATGAGACCTTATTTGTATAAAAGACATGGCTTAAAGCCATCTACTACCTATCTACCACCCCTTGTCACATGACATACAGGATTTTTGAGTACAAAGCATAAAACATGAAAACCTTTAAAATACTTGGTAAGCTTGTCTCCAAATCCCTCAGTGAACCTTTAAGGTCCTTTGTCCTATCATGTTAGGGCCAGTATCTAGGTGCTCTTGCACCATACTACCCCCCATAGGAAAAACTCTTGTCCCAAGAGTAAGAGTGTACTCCATTTCTCCACCTTGCTGCTCCCTGTATATCCAGACCTGCTACTGGCCTTTTCCTCACCCTTAGAGCAAAAGTTGATATTCCCCTTGCCTTGATACCTGCAAACACACAATGGTTAGCAACATACTGTCCCAACTTCTTCATTGTCTCATCTCCACATGTGGATCCACCTAACATTGCTTGCAGACCTTGCCCTCTTCTTACTGTCCTCAAGCTTCTGCTCTTTTTTTCCTTGAACTCTTTATCTAGTGTGGTCAGACCTTGGTCACTGTCATTTCTAAGGACCATTGCCCTATCAGACTTATCAGTCCCCAAGCTTGTAAAACTCTCATACTCCTCACCTTTACTCCTACTAATAGGACACACAATAGTCCCCACTGTAATCTCAGCCTTCTTTGGAAGCATTCCACCATGCTTGTCATGCTTATGCATCATCATGCCTTCCATCTCCTTGAGTGTATCAGACTTAGGTATGAAACCATCAGCCACTGTCTTCACACCATTCCCCTTAACTAGATCAGACCGAGGTATGAGTGTCTTTCTTGCCTCTTGCAAAAACACATTTTCTACTGTCTTAACACCACTTGTGGGTGTTCTCCTCACTGTCACAACTCCTCCAGCTTGCTCTCTACTTACAACCATATTAGACTAACTGACCTCAGGCTTTAAAGGTTCCTTTTTGCCAAACAACACAACCTTATTCTTACCTTTATCCCTCACACTTGCCTTCAAGGGAAGTAACTTAAAGGTTTTACCCTCCTTCCTAATGGTGTATGTGTTCTCCCAACCATCATACATGGATCTCCTATCAAACTGCCAGGGCCTCCCTAAGAGCACATGACAACAATCCATGGGAAAAACATCACATAGAACCCTATCCTTGTATTCTCCAATCTGGAAATCAATGTATGCCTGCTCTTTTACCACCAAAGTCTGATTATCATTGACCCAAGAGACTCTATAAGGTGCTTCATGAGGTAATTTCTCCAAACTCAACTTATCCACGATTTCCTTAGACACTAGATTATCTTGAGAACCAGAATCAATGACAACTTGACACACTTTACCTTTGCTTTTGCATGTAGTTCTGAATAGGCTCCTTCTTTGGCTTGAATCTTCCTCCTTGGATGCTTGCAACACAGTTCTCCTTATCACGAGTGCCTCTCCTTCTTCTAATGTAAGGTTCACTATAGGTGTAGTCATACTCTCTTCATCCTCATGCACTAATTGATTCCTCCTTTCTCCACCATGAGAGCTTGAGCCTTGTTTTTCTGGGCACTTAAAGGCTGGGTGTCCAGGTTGGTTGCAATTGTAGCATCTTCCTGAGAACTGATATGATCCTCTTCCTCCACTAAATCTACCTCTTGAATCAGATTGCTCTTGATCCTTTTTTTCATCTCCTTGGCCTTCATTGTTTGTCCTTGAACTAGGATTGAATCCCCTTCCTCTAGAGGTGTTACCTCTTCCCCTTGCTGCCTTCTCTTGTCTCCTCTTTAGCTTTTCTTCTGCCCTCATTTCCATTTGAAAGCATTGCTCTACTGATTTTGGTGCCATCATGCTGATTTCATCCTGAATGTTGAACCTCAAACCATTCAAGTACCTAGCAGTCATCTCTTCCTCATCTTCTTCATGTTTAGTCCTTATACTTAGCCTATAAAACTCTTCAGTATATGCTTGCACATCTAACTCTTTCTGTCTAAGATTCTGCAATTTCTTAAGCAATTGAATGTTGTAATCAAAAGGAAGAAATTTACCTTTTATCTTTGCTTTCATCTTCTCCCAAGAAATGATCTTGCTCTTGCCTTTTCTCAACCTATCTTCTTGCATAAAATTCCACCACACCAAAGCATGTCCTTTCAGTTTTGTTTTTGCTCTCTTCACCTTATGTCCTTCATCAACATCTTCACTATCAAAGTAGTTCTCCAAAGCCCCTATCCAATCCAAGAGCTCTTCACTATCAAGTTTGCCTCCATACATAGGCACATCCATCTTGCCATGTCCATCCTTCTTCACAGCCTTCAGTAGCCTCATTGTTCTAACATCATCTGGATCCATCTCTTCTTCTTCACTAGAGGTCTCTTCCTCTTCAGACTCACTTTCCTCCAGAAGGGTCCTGCCCTTAGCCTTCATTGCAGCCATCTCCCTTTTTATTATATCTATATCCTTCTCATGAGTATCAAGTTTCCTTGCAACAACATTGTTTTTAGGAGGCATTTTGTTCCCTCCAACTATCTTCTTCTTCCTGCACACAAACTTCAATCTTGATCTTTCACAAAGACCTACTCCCTTGCTTTGATACCACTATGATGCAGAGGCTAAGTGGGAACCATTCACAAAACAAAACTCCAACTCTCTTCCAAGAACCCAACTCCAATCTTAAGGACATCAACTCTCCCCCAAGGATCTTGAAACCCCAAAGTTTGTAAAACACTCAAAAAAACCGGTCAAGGCCAGTTTCCTCACAACCTTCCCAAAACACTCAACAACTGAATGATGGATTAAGATACCCTTTTCAGGGTTACACAACATGTATGAAAATCAAGGGGCACTATTTTGGACCAACCTGAACTTTTGGTACCCTTACCTGGTTCTAGACTTCACCATTTTGGTCTATTTTCCAAAGGAACAACCCTTCCAATGATGGCCACTCACCAAAGCACCTTGGATAGTCTCAAAAAATGGTCTCAAACCTCAGATTACAGTGATTTTTTTCATCTACAAGGATTCTAACCCTTTGTTCCAAGAAACCCTCTCAAGCACTCAACAAAACAAGGGTTTAGCAAAGGTTTAGGGGTAACTCTCTACTCCTGACCTTTCCCAATCCTCCTATGGACTCAAACACATCACATTACCTCTTCCCTAACCAAAGGAACCCTCACAATCTCTCTTCTTTCACTATTTCTCAGAATCACTCCTTAGGTTCCCTATTTTCATGGTCTCACTGCCCCTAATCAGCACTAGATCACACACCATGGCAGAAATCTCTCCTTCTCCACCTCCTAAGGTATGTACACACTTAACCAGACATGGTACAGACCAATCCACCAAGCCACAGGTCTAGAACAGCAAGTGGATTGGTTAGTTGGTCATGGTGTTGTCCACAAAACTCCAAACACAAGAAATCGGGTACCTTACAATTTGCTGATCCCAGTCACACAAGAAAAAGAATTAAGCCCCCAAGACAAGCATGAAAGAATAAAAAAACATGAATAAACAATCATTCAATGCCTCAAGGCATCTTGAATCTGTATGAGCCTGGAACAAGAAGTAAAGTTCAGAAAATCAATGGAAAAGATGGTGATCAGCACTTGCCAAAGTGTATTTTCTTCTTATTAACTGAACAACAACCCCTCCTTCGAGATTACAATGAACATATATTGATTCTAACATCCAAATACCTTCTACAACTGACCAACTACCCTACAACAGAAATCTGAACCACTTCTGACCAATTGGAGATCAAGGTTAAGCATTTTACATAATCTTGGTTAATCAATTTCACTACATACTTGTAATGTTTGGTCTTTTTGATCCCATGCTCACCCAACTTATTGAAAGTGGTCTAATGAGACCTTATTTGTATAAAAGACATGGCTTAAAGCCATCTACTACCTATCTACCACCCCTTGTCACATGACATACAAGAATTTTGAGTACAAAGCATAAAACATGAAAACCTTTAAAATACTTGGTAAGCTTATCTTCAAATCCCTCGGTGAACCTTTAAGGTCCTTTGTCCTATCATGTTAGGGTCAGGATCTAGGTGCTCTTGCACCATATGGGTATTGAATTCTCGAGATTCTTTTTACTAATAAGGAGATCAAATAGTGGTGTGATAAGGTCGTGTCACTTTGTTTCCTCTGATACTCAAATGCCACCCTTTTAAGCATATTATAAAGAATATTTGGCACATTTACTAGCCTATTATGGCGAAGATGACTAAGTAATTTAAAATGTACAGTATATAAAATATTTTGTCTGCCATCACAAGTAAGGTATCTAATGACATAGGAAGTACATTTGGCCCAAAACCTTGAAAGAGAAATTCTCTTTGTACCTTGGGACGATGAATCCAATTTTTTTCCCCATTCACAGAATTCCTCTCTTGTAGCCATTGCATCTTCTTATATTGGAAACTTTGCTCCAATCCTAGGTAAACCAAAAAATTGTGCTATGGTGACTTCAAATGTATCTACTGATAAACGTTTTACCATTTCTTCATCGTGCTCCAATGTGGCTGCAAATCTCCTTGCTATATCATTGTTAAATTTTGTCAACTTTAGAAAATAATCGAGCCAACCAACTCTTGTGAAGATAAGAAATACCATTGCACCTTCTAATATCTACTTATTTGTTGATGAATCTCTCATAATAACATCACCTCCCATTGTGAATCTCTTTTAGCTCTTCTCAATGTTCTAACTTTGGAAATTTAGCTCAATTTCCACTTCACCACCTTCAAACCCTTCTCTTATTATGTTGTTTCCTCATGCACTCCCATTACCACTATACTGTAACTACAACTTCCTTTCTTTTTTGTATCAAATTAATTGAGTTCGTTCAACTTAGCTAAATATCACAAAGTTTAGGGAACTGGCAATTGAATTTACAGCAAAAATTAGGTGCAATTTAGGACAAAAAGGGTTTGCAAGTAATATCTATTTATTTGCATTTGGTTTTAGGTGGTGAAAAATGAAAAAATCGGTTGATATTGTACCCCCTGACTTAGGGTTTGAAGTACATGTTTATTAAATAAATTTTATTTAATAAAGGGCAATGGAAAGTGCTCCTTCCTAGTGGTTGTGTTCAGTTTCCTATAATCTACACATACCCTCCATGTTCCAACTTTCTTGGGAACAATGACTAAAGGTGAAACCCATTCACTGTCAAATATAGGATAAAGGAAGCCTGATCAAGGAGTTTTTGAAGTTTAGCTTTAACTATTTATCTCAAGGCAGGGTTCATTTTCATTTGAGTCTATCTAATGGGTTTATAACCATCATTTATATAGATCCTATGCATACATAAGTCATGATCTATACCCTTCATATCATGGTTGTCCCATGCATAGGTTGCTATGTGTGCTTGTAGCACAGTAGTTATGGAATTCTATTGTTCTTCAATCAATGTATTTTTTATGTTCAACATTTTTTCTGGCATGACTTCTAGTTATTTGGATGATTCTTACACAAATGAGAGGTGAAGGCTAGAAATGATTGGTACACACTGTTGTGGAAGTAAGGAATGGAAGATCTGAGAAATTTCTTATGAGGAATTGGTGGGTATGATTCTCTACAAGGGGTCTTATAGGCATGAGAGACAATCTTGTTGTTGCAGGCTCCTACCACAGTCATTATGTATTATATGAGCAATCAACTCATCTTCATCCTGATCATCCAATAAAGGGTTGTGTTCTATTGTCATCAAAGTCTATAGGGAATAATTATCTTCCTCTCCAAAGTGGGCCAAACGGTTTTATCAATATCATCATAAGGTTGAGCTGGAGGTTAGAGGACCAATTTCTTGGTCACAATCCCATTAGATATTATCATATTTCCATACCTACAACCTATGAATGCATCAATTGTAGCTAACCATGGTCTACCTAGAATGAGTGGATATCTTGCAAGGTTAACCTCTGGCTGTAATACGATGAATTTTGCAGGGTATTCCTAAGAATCTAATGTGATAACTAAATCCTCATTGATTCCTTTGGGCTTGACTATTGACCTATCAACCAATTGTAGAACAGTTTGGGTAGGTCTAAGGTTGGATAACTGAAGTAATTGCATTTTTTCTTTAGTCATGACATTGATTTTTTCCCTAACTCTATCAAGGTGTTCTTGATAAGGGTACCATTAATCTTAATGTTCACTACTGACTACTAGGGTCTATGTATCTAGGAATAGTTGTGTTCCCTAACATGATATTTGTAGGGTTTCCTAAGACATGAACTATCTGAGGATCCTTCCTTTTCCCTGGTTTCTTAAGACATAGGTCCCTAAATACCTTGGTATAAATTGGAATGTCCTTAATAGCTTGGATGAGAGGAATCTTAATATTAACATCCCCAATTTGACCCAATAGGTTTGTCTTAGCTTGGGTGTGATGCTTTTGAATGACTAAGCATTCAAGAAAAGGGGGCTTTGGAATTGAGTTAGTTTGGTGTACTTGATTTGACTCAGGTTCCAAAGGTGATTTTTCTAAGGCTGCAACTGTAGGTTCCTCATCCTCCATATCATTTATATGAGGGGATGAAGGTCTAGCTAGTTGTTCCCTTGTGATGGGCCAAAACTGGGGCAATGAGTGAAATAGATTTGATGTTTAATAATGAATTTCAGTTTGGTCTATATGTGTCAATCGGGGATGTAAACTGATGAAAGGGAAATATGCACAAGGGCTGAGAATCATGAGACGAGTGGTTATGAATGCAACCTATGAAAATAAACTTACAACAAATCAAAGTATTTATGGTGACAGGAACTGTCACTTCCTAATGACATAATCTATTCTTCCTATTTTGGCAACAAGAATTATACAGAAAGTAAATTATGAAACAAAAATGTAATTAGCAAACATCAAAAACAAAAACCAAAGCAATTAATTCTGCACCATAGATATAAAATGTAGATCACTAATATATAGAAATGTAACAATCAATTGAAATTATAGCACTCGAAAACATACTTTGCAAATGTTATCAATTGAAATCAAAGCAAACAGAAACACTCTACAGAAAATAAATATTTAAAGTTCATCGGTGGATGAAGAGTGGGTGCCATTTCCTCCCCAGTCAATTGATGAATACGAAACTCACGTAATTTCTACGTTGGACTGGTCAGCAAAATGATATTTTTATTTCTCAAAGATAATACAAAAAAAATCGCCATACAAAGGTTTATCTATGTTGCTTATATATATGTAGCCTATAACATCTACATACAAGAATAGATAGTTTTTTTTTTGCCTAAGGCCAATAAACTAGAAGAAACAAAATATGCATCGCTACCCATAGATTAAAATAGTGCTATTATAACATCAGATGAGAATAGAAGACGTGATTTTGTTTTGCTCCTCCACACAACTGGAAAGAATAACAGTTATAATAGATTCTTGTCTTTATATGGAAAATAGTGATGATGTACAAAGATACTATCATGAAATGAACCCATGTAGCCAAATAATACAAACATAAAGTCTAGTGAAAGGTAGACGTGAAGATTTGCAGATTTTTCTCCAATGATTTAGCAGCATATCTCCATGACGGGTTTCCTTCCATAGTCCAAATGAATAACACACGTGGAGCCTTGGTTAGTGTATTTTTCTATATTTGTTATTGTCCAAAAATTTAAACATTGTTTAAGTTTCCCGTGCTTATTTTGAAGAGGCAACTGACACCACCTTAGAGGCTAATTTCATGACATAAATAAATTGTTGGTCAAAGAGTAATGCACATAAGTTTCTAACCAGAAAGTGACAGGAAGATAATCTGCATAAAAGGTGACATGAAATTCTTGTGATCTGCATGTTGTAAGCTTTATTTTTCAAGAATTTAAATCATAATGCTTATTAATAAAGAGAGTCAATAATTAATTTCCATATTTTATCCAAAACTATATTAAATACCACTTATATATATTTAATCATATGCAACATAAAATGGTGAAATAGTATGAAAATGGAATGTGAAAATATTTATGAAGGCATATGAAAAAGGTTGAAATGTGGCATAAAATGAGACATAATTGGCTCTCATCACCTTGACCTGAGGTGGGCATCACTCACCTCTACCCCATAAGTTGGGTATTATATAGCCTCATTAGTATAAGCCTATTGGAAAGGATTGTTGTTAGGGTTAGGTGCAAGTTGTGTAGATAATTGTGGTGGTTTGGGTGGCTGAGATGTAGGATTTGATGGAGGTATAATGTCTTGTTGTTGTGGTTGAGGAGAAAGCATAGGTTGTTGATAATTCATGTTTTGTTGTTGTCATTGCTAACCTTTTTGTCATTGTGGATGCCACTGGTTCTGTTGTGTTAGCCATTGAGGATTATAATTGGAACCTTGGAAATTTTATTGTGCCCAAGGATTTGGTTGTTTTTGGTTCCAATTTTGCTGAGGTTGTTGTCATTGTTGAGTTTTTAGCCATTGGCTTTGGTTGTTTGACTAGGGTTAGGGACTCCAAGTAGAAAAATTCTTATCTCCAATGGGAAAGGATGAATTGAAGTCAAAAGGGTCTTGTGGCATACCTTGTCTTCGTTTCCATGGCCTTATTTTAACTATGTAAAATATTTTTCCATCCTCTCCTTCAAGTGGTTGAAAGTTAGGTTTCTTTGTTTTGTCTTGTTGAATACTAGCCACCCTCTTGCATTTACAGTTTTCTTTCCTTTGCCTACAGTTGTGGCGGTATTCAGCGAGCATTTCTTCAGCTTCTTCTTGCTTCTTTATTTGGAGAGTGTCCAACTGAGTTTCTAGGTGACTAATAATGTCCTCCTTCATGTTGGAAAACAAATTTATTAACACTATCTTTGAAACCCCAGTGGATGATTTGACAATAGTGGATGCCCTCTCTCCTCTTGGCCTCTTAGTGAAGGTCTTAGAGCAATTTTTGTAGACCTTGTAGACTCCTTCAAATAGTATTTGAGAGATATCCCCTTGCCCAATAATATTGAGGGAATCCATATAGTCCTCATTGAATCCTCTCAAAAATACCAACTTGAGGGATTCTTCAGATAGCTTGTTCTATGGGTTTTTCTTCAAGGGAAATTGAAATCTCTCCACATAGTCTTCTAATGTCCCATCCTCCTTTTGTGACATTCTGAAATTTTCATCTTTCCTCCTATCAAGTCCTCTACAATAGTCTTGGTACTTCTCCAAGAATAATGTTTTCATGGTATACAAATCAAGAACAACATCCTTGCCTAATCCCATAAACCATCTTAGGGTTGCATCTTTGAGAGTGGAAAGGAAGAGCTTGAGCCTATGAGCATCAGAATTATAGTCATAACTCCTACATAGGACATCAAATTCAAACATAAATGTGTCTAGATCTTCAATCACCAACCCATAAAAGACTAGTAATGCTGAAGGAGGGATATTCTTCAGCAAAGTAACCATTTCTTGGTTGGTGATTTGGAACTCAAGGGTTGGATGTTCAAGATCATCCACTGCATCATCCATGGTTCGATATGTCCCCTTTGTATGTGTAGTAGATGTTGGTGATAGGGAAGTTTCTTCTTCTGTATTACCCTCACTCTGAGTATTGGAATCGCCAATTTTTGCTATGGCTTCTTGGCGTGTAGAGGGGAGGAATCTGCCCAAAAAGTCTTTGTGCCTCTACATACAATAAATATGGCTTTATATAGTAGTAGTCCTGCACAGTGTTACTGTAACTTCCTGATATGTTGAAAAATATTAAGTCTAAGAGTCCTAATTTTGAAAACAAAGAGAAAACAATGAAAGCTTGGAAAAGTAAGTCTATGAAGGTAGCACCATCCTCGACAACAACGCAAAAAATGTAGAGTCTAAACTAGTGTCTTGTAAACTTGGTAGAAACCACATAATTCAAAGGAATGACTACCTGAGCAGTCAACTCAAAATTGTAAAAACTTTATTAAATTATCAACCAAGGTTTATAAACTTGTGATGGTGTTGTACTATATGTGCCTTCATAGACCTGAGGTAACCTAGGTTATCTTATTCAAGTTATTCTACTTGCTAAAAAATCACATAAATGCATAACAATGAAAGAAGTAAACTATCGCTAATGGTTATGGTTATGGGTGCCTACAGTATAACCTATAGCTTAACTGCTGCTAATAGAGAATTGTTGAAACTAATTCAAAAATACTCAAACTACTAACTAAACTTATTCTGACCTCCAGATTACTATAAATCATTTAAATGTATTCATGCACATGAACAATCATTATTGACAGTTATTGTACTGTAGAAAAAAGTATCCATTTTTCACACTTAATTTGTGAATAATTAATAATAAAATGAGCTCAAGTTTGCTTTGATTTAGTGTTTTAATGTGTTTTACACATTCACATTCATTCTAGAACCCTTCTTAATAAAATGAACTTCATGTTGCCTTATTTAGGGTGTTGTAAAGTGTATCTTTACACTTTCCACTACTCTAGGGCTTTATTAATTAATGGAGGTTAATTTGAGGTTAATTGGCCCCTTTAATTCAAATCCAAGCCTATTAATTGCATTTTCTGAGGGATAAAACTTGACATTCTTAAATAATATTACACAACACTCAATTTTAAAAGGTATGTGTCCTAGGCTAGTGAACTAGGACCCATTCGCCACCTAGCGAATGGGTCCTCACTAGGTCCTAGGACCCCCTTTTTACATATCATTTCATAATCCCCGAAGTGTGTCCTAGTTAAGTATGCTAGGACCCAGGAAAATGGGTCCTAACTTAACCCTAGGACCCCCCTTGGGATATGTTTTTGGCTGTATTTTAATAATTTCAAATCCTAGGTCTGATGTCAGCTTGTTTTATTTAAATTTCAAGAATTAATCTTAAGTTATGTATAAATATAAGATTATTTCACATAGTTTCATCTAAGCAATCTAAGAATTTTTATGCAAGCATCCTAATAGAAATTTTATGAGTTCAAGAGCATTCAAGAGAAATTAAAAGGCATTCAAAAGGTAGATTTGAAGAAGTTTATTGCAGCAATCAAGATATCAATCATCATGTCAAATTCATGCATGTTGTTGATCTAATGTGATGATGTAGCATTAAAGATCCAATTCAAGAATTATTCCATAGCAAAGTTCTTGATCAAGATCTACACTCATTGAGTCCATTTCATGCTAAGTTTCAAATTTGCAATCCAAGGTTCAATTGAGGATTGGTGAATAGTGACATTGCTTTGCTCATTCATCTCTCCTTTTATGCATTGTTTCATTCCAAGGTTTAATTACCAAAATGGGGTTTGACCAATAAAAACCCCTATTCCCTAACAAAATAAAAAAAATCTTCTCCTTTGATGTGTGATTGCGGGTTTTAGGTTGAAGATCAACTGGGGAGAAAAAGTTTTCAAAGTTGTCATCTTTTTTGCAAGATCATGAAAACTGGGCTACATAAATTGTTTTTGGGATTTTGACAATGTCCTACCAAGAGGATTTGGGAGTGCAGACATTGAAGAACGGAACCCAGAAAGCATTTTTCCAAAAGCCTAGCCAGGATCCATTCGCCACTAGGCGAATGAGTCCTTAGTGAGGGACAAAAAAATACTTTTTCCATCAGGTACACAACATTTTACCATCTTAAAACCTACCTTTTTACTGTTATATTAGTTTGGTTTATTTTTTGATATTCTTATATGCATAATTGAATGAAATAACTAGTGAAAAGAGAGTTTAACCATCTTTATTACATTTTGGTTCATCCCCCTGCTCTTTTCCTTTGTTTCAATTACAATATGAGAATCTATTCTAGCTTATGAAGTAATGATAAACTAAAATAACTGCTAAACAAAATAAAACAACTATAAATATAGTGAAGAATAGTTACCTTGAGTGGATTGCTCAAGTGGCTATCTTCACTTAACTAAGACCAAATCTAAATCTCAGATTCTACACATCCATATGAATTTGAAATTCATTCATTATGCATTCCAAAAGATTATAAAAAATATTGTTCAAATATTTATTTAAAGAGATCATTTCTGAATAATCAATATGTCTGTAGATGATAATTGAAAACTTAAGAAATAACTAATAAAAAATACTAAATCAACTATCTAAAGACTCAACCACCGGCTATATACAAGCACGGGGGAGTTTATTCTAAACACAACTCCTAATTGAAATCATTAACTAAAACTCCCTAGATATCATAGTATGTAATTAAGATTGAATTGTTCAAGCTGCAACTGAAAAGGAACAAGAGTTCAAATAGAATTAAAACTCTACAAAACAAATTTGCTTGTGGAACACACAAACAGTTATGTAGAATCCTATCAACAAAATAACTCTTCTTCTCTAGTGCCTTATTAACTTCCATAATGATGCATGACTAACTCCATTAGGTGTCCCCACACGATAGTTATTGCATTTAGCTTGATCTGACACTTCCCCTATTTCATTGTCCAAGTCCTCCTTTTGTTGCGGGCTATAACTTCCAGTTATTGTGGGCTACAATGTCTTTGTGGGTTGCAAGGGGTTAATCCGTAACATATACACAAATCTAACTTCCATGATTAAACACACAATTCTAGCCACATTTCATACAACTCACATATAAATCATGTAATTCTACTATATCATAACTATATTTCCATTACTATAATTTAGGTCCAAGGTTATATAAAAAGCATAAAAATTTAGCATATCACAGGAGTATGTCTAAAAGGATTGTCTAATAATGTCTGAAAGCATGCATAAAAACAACATAAAATAAACTAATAAGTGGACTCATCAGAAGGCTCATAAATTTTGACTCAAATCTTGTATTTTCATGATTCCAATAGTATCGAAAATCTGATTCAACCCTCTTCATGGATATCAAACTTATTTTTCTATAAAAATACCAAGTACCTGCTATTTTTATTAGATCTCATGTTTTCATTTTATAGTTCTTTTCTCAAAAAACATGCAAAAGGTCATTTTTTTGGAATCAAAAGGGAATTTTCATGCATTGTGATGGTTTATATTATTGTTAGTCTTTCAATTATTATATTTTATCAATGAAAACACATAGATCCAACCCATGTCACTCCACTCAATCCATACAACTACTATGGGTCGAAAAAAATGGAGATACATATGAACAAACAAGGGTTATACAAAGTGACCATGGGTACAAAACTTGAACCTACAAGAACTACAAAGAAGAGAAAATGGTTTTATAGGTGTGATGAAGCTTTTCGGACATTATGCATGTCTATGTCCCTTTCTCTTCTCTTTCAAGTTGAACCTTGCAACACACTCAATCAAATTTGGACTAAATTAGAGTCCTTGTTTGGGAAGAAAAATACTTTGAGAGGAATTTAATTGGAGAATGATCTTATTAGTTTGAATCCTATAAGTTTTGATAGGATCCAAGACTTATTCACAAAACTCAATTTTCTCATATTGTAGTTGAAATAGTGTGTATTAGAAAATAAAACTCTCAGATGATTCTCTCCATCCTTGCCAAGATTGATCCTAACTATTCACTATTTATTTATATCTTTTATGCCATTAGAGATGCACTTAGTACCAAATTTAGTATGCCTTCACTTGATGATTTTTCTACATCACTCACTAGGGAAAAATAAAAATTGGTATAGATAAGCTCATTGAAGACTTCCAAACCATGGGCTCTTATTGCAACATCGGGCAAGAGACTAGAAGGCTTCAAATGTCAAAGAAACAAAAACATAAGGATTTCAAGAACAATGAGAAAGAAAAGGAATCAAATTCATAGGATATGTATTGTTCTTCTTCCTCTTCTAAGGGGGACTCATCTAAGAAGGATCAACCAAAATATACATATTGAAAAAATTAGGACATGATGAGCATCAATGTTATATAAAGAAGATTGATGAGTTGAAACACCTTCTACAAAAGAATCATATTTAGTTGCATTCATATATTTCTTTTAGTTCATCCTCTTCTTCCATTTCAACACCTTCAAACCAAGGTCAACCACCGTGGAATGAAGAGTAAACAAGATGAAAGGTCATGCACTCTTTATATCCACCAGTCCTTATTCTAGTCGATGGCTTCTTGATTTAGGAGGCTCACATCACATGGAATCATCTTTAGGTTTTCTCTCTTAGTATGAAACTTTCACATCACCACACATATCAATGGGGAACAACACTTACATGAGTGTTAATGAGAGATGATCTATAGCTATTGATGATGACACATTTCCTAGTGTACTTTGTGTTCCTTCACTATCCTTCAATCTCATTTTCATCTATCAAATTACACACATTAGGGTAGGTACGATAGTAGAGTTCACACTTGATTCAATTCTTATCAAAGACCTACCCAATAGAGAGATTATTTCATTTGGGACAATTGATCATACCTCTTGATTGTATGCCTTCTCTTATTTTTCTCTAGATGAGCTTGCAATACTATTGACTAGTTTACATTCTCATGCACCTAGAGTGGACCAAATATCTAAGAAGAATTTTTGTCTCTTGAACCTATGTGTACTTCCATCATCCACCTCGGTTCATGATACTTGTGTTGAGCTTCCATCTCTTGCATCTTAGAGATCAACTCACTTCAGCAAAAAAATTCTAGTCTTTCAGTTTTAATTTTGAGGGGTGACTTCTTATAAGACATTGTAGTGTTATTTAGTGAGTCACACATTGAAAATATTGGGGAAATACTTGAGGATATTCACTTCCTCTTTGATGATAGCTACAACCTACCTGTCAACACTTTATATCTTTGGAGGTTGTTCTACATGTGTCTTCACATTTGTTTGGATTTGTTTCATTTGCTTTGGCTTCTTTTGATTTAGACATTTGGATCCTTGAGCATTTCTTCAAGGAACCCATCATAAGACCTCTTCTCCTAAGAGATTTTCTTCTACAATTTCCATTGGATGTGTTTCTTTCTAAGGGGAGGAACAATTTTTTCCAAATTTGGATCATCCTCAACATTCTTCTTCACACATTCACTTTTGGCATGGGAGCTACTCCCTTATGGGGGATTCATTATCTCTTCTTTTCTCTCATATGGGAGGATCTTGATTGTACTTATGTGATCGAAGTAGCACTTTAGGGACATGTTGAGTCTTATATTTTTTGTCATATGTACGATTTAATTTATTTTTTCTCTTTTTATACAAGAGTTTTTTTTCTGAGGTTTCCTCCTTTTCTTCAGTTATGAGAGATTTCAGTTGTTTGTTCATGGTTACCTCATTGGGCCTTGTATCCAAGACTCATTCATGAATCCATAATTGCATTATTCATTATTTTTAGCTTTTCTCTAAGTTCATCTTAAGGGGGGTGTTGGAATAAATAGGCAATCACCTAATAATTAATTAATTATTAAGCCTCATTTACTTTAATTACTTAAGTTAAACTTAAGAACTACTTTTGTATTATTAGATTGAGATAATAATAGATCATGTTGTCTCATTGCATAAGATGAATACACTTGTCACATTCTAATCAAATCCTCATATAGGATTAGTTTTTTACCTTTTCATAAGGATTCATCTTTCATTGTAATCATTAATTCATGTTATCACATCAATAAAATTCTCAAGTTTTTGAGCAAATTCATCTTGATTGATCTTTATTTTTGATAGGATAATTAATTTCAAGTTATTTTTAGGAGTTGTGGGGTTTAATCATCAACTCCGACATGTTAGAGAACAAAAATTTCAAGTTGTGAAGGAAGCCAAACCATCATCTTCACAAAAGGAAATGATAGTGGTAAATGTAGATGTGTGTGGCCAGAGTTACCCAATTTTATAATGAATATGATTTTATTGTTTACCCAAAGCTTCTTCAAAGGCATATTAAAGGATACAAGGTTCTTATAATAAAAAACACAACCATCAATCCATTATACATGGAATAATTATGGCTACGACTACTCGTGGTTCAAAAACTTCAATGAAAGTGTTATTCTATTAGATGGAAAGACGAGGTGAGAATTTTTCGAGGGTTTTTCCAAAACCCCAAAGTAGAGACCTCATATATTCCTCTACACTCTTAAATGTTAAAATACTTTTAAGTTAATTTCTTGTGACCAATGACGTAGTATAG